>CM066911.1:39928994-40228993 GCA_033964015.1 Scolanthus callimorphus
GTGAAACAATGGAAATTGGAATTATTCTTTTTTTTCACGGTTGCTGATGACCGATGCGACAGATAAGACTATATGGAAACTAGGCTTTACTTTTCCCTTTCGTGAGGCGGAGATACAATCTTTTTTTTTTGGCAAAAAAAAATGTGTGGGCAAAATGCCTTTTTGCAGAAGCTCATAATAGTACTTATGAGCTTCTGCTTTTGCCTAGAGGTATAGCTACGCCACTGCAAAGCGGTCGTAAGCACAAACACTGAGAATGATCACTCCCGCGCCCTATTCTTTGTGAGAGACGGGGCGGACCTACGGTTTTACGTCCTTATCCGAGAACACGCGAAGGTCTTACCATTTGCAGATGTTAGAGCGAAGGCAGCACGTTTTTCTCCACTGGACGATTCCAGCTATAACGCACGCGCGCGCTATCCTGCTTGGTGTGTGAAGTCAAACGTTATCGACTTGCCCCCTTATTAGGAATTCACACCTCACCTTATTTGGCAAGGTCTGTAAGTATTTTTCCTCATAAAAAATCCGCTGAAAAATCCACTAAAACTTGCAGGTGTTCCGCGAGAAACATCGCACTTTTGGGTCGCCATCCGTCGCCATGTTTTTTTGTATTGGCTAAAGGCCTGGTGCAAACCACAGGTAGCCTGGAAACGAGAACGCTATCTTGATATTTGAAAATTAATACAGTGGAACGACATGGCTTGCTACATGTTAAGTACATATACAGAGGGTTTTACTACTACGAGCACCTGGCTATATGGGACAGGGTTTGGCCCACTTCATTGTTTATAACCAAGAGCACATTACCAAGAGTAGCATTCTTGTATTAAAGCAGAGTTTCTACTTCTAGTAACTTTTTTCGTTGTTTTCTGTGTGTGTGTTTATTGCTTTGCTTGGTCAGTTTCTCGTCAGCCGAAGGATACAAATAGAACTACAAACTGTTGTTGTTGCATAGACCAATTCAGATTATGTGATAATTCCGTTTGCGCATACACTCGCGTACTCGGTCGAGTGAGAAAATTTTGCAATAGTCCAGTTTCGAATTCTCTACTCTACCACTGAATAGGCATCAACGGCGCATAAATACAGTGGGAGCCTCGGTTTGAACCCGAAAGTTGCGAATACCAACGAGCCCAAAAAGTTTTGTCTATTGTCTCCATTCAAGCTTCATCAGTTTTTCGTCAGTATTCACAACTTTTTCTACTTCAAACCGAGGCTTCCACTGTATTATGCGCCGCCGATGCCTATTCAGCGGTAGAGTAGAGAATTCGAAACTGGACTATTGTAAAAAACCATAGGAATCATCCATGATCTGTTGGGTGGCAAAAACAAAACAGCTGATCAAGTGGTACATAAAAAGACGAGTGCCCTAAAGTTGGTTAACTGCAAGTCTCTGTTCAATAAGTGAAGTGTGAGAATTCCCTTGTTCAATAGACCTTTTCCGCTTGAGTGGGGTCCCTGTGTTTTGTTTACCCAACTGGCACTCCAAAGCGTAGAATGTTCTTTGTTTCCACACATCAATATTAATGAACTTTCTCGTGCATTACAAGAAAACGAAAGACATTGTTTCGCATATGAGTGCCAGTCAGGAAAACAGACCTTAGCAAAACCACAGCGGAAGAGGTCTATTCAATGGAAATGTGTTTCTAAAATACGCACTTTTGACGCCGATAGGGACAGCTAATATGATATGATTGTAATGCACTCTTCGTTCGGGCCATATCATTCGCAGGTAAAAACACTAGCACAACACCCTTTTACCTATCAAAGTGATGCTTTTCAGTGTGCTTGCGTGAATGAAGGACACAAGCTGAAAAACTAGCCTATATTGCGACTCGTGCGAAAGCAGCTCTTCTTAAGAACTCACTTTATTTTTTTAACCGGTCCGGAATCCAGCAAATCGATCCGGATGAGTCGTACGCGCGCTGAATTCGAGGTGCACGCTCTCAATTCTGTGAAATTGTATGCTGTTTTCAAGAAAGGAAATACATAAATACATTATTACCGGTGGGGTCGGCCGGTTCAGGTCTCGGTGAGTATTTTCATTTTCAAGACCCGACCCGAACCTCCCAGCCGGTAAACATATACATCTTTCCACGATATTGTTCTGTAACTTCAAGACGATGACTCGGCATTATTTTGGCCATCTTCATGGGTAACAAGTCGCCATTTCACGCGATATATCTAACTCGTCTTCAAACACCTCGACCGGCATGTCAGATGTGTGTCACAGTACTTTACTACGTAGTTATACAGATCTAAACTCTTCTTTAAATTATCCAACTTTGTACGAGTCTCTGAACATAATTTTCCATGAAGCCTTGCAATACAGAAATGAGCCACCAGGGCTGGCCGGACTATGTCATCATCAAAAGATTCCGGTAAAACCTGTTTTTGCTTCATGGAGTCTATGAATGTCTGGAAGAACTTGATGCTTTGGTTGATTAAGTGGTTGATTTTCTTGGCAGTGTGAGCTGAGGGTAGTTGATGAGTTTCAACTGCTAGAGCTATTTTTAGGTCCACCATTTCACTGTAGGCTTCTGCTGTCTCGAACATGAGCTGTCGGCAGATTTGAAGATAGTGTTGGGGGTTCAACTCTGCAAGCACCTGTGGAACAATAATTACAGCTAAACTAAAACCATTGCATCGCGACCCACTTTTTGAAAAACATCAAATTTTGTTTCGGGTTCCACCAATAAACTATTTGAGCCAATGAAACTCTTGCCTTGTTTCGCCTAGTGCAGTCGACTGGGTTCCCTCTGAACTAAAACCAGACAACGTCGCGACGGAAAGCCAGGCGACTGCACTAGGCGAAACAGGCAAGAATCTGATTGGCTCATAAGATTTGACTGGCGGAACAGAAAGCCAAATTTTGAATACGCTTTTAGCTGTAAAGACGATAAGGGTCCTTAGGCCCGTAGCTGGAATCTTTTGAAAGGAGTTTGCCTTACTTATTCAGAGGGGGGTTCACTTTTACTCGTTTGACTGGCTTTTGTGACAATTTTTTCGTAGGTTCTTAGTTAGAGGCAAAATGTATAACGAGCAAATATAATATTCAAACTCTTCGCCTCCTACGTGCATCTCTCAAGAAGAATGAAAGAAAATGTGAAAGCACTGTCTCGGGCTTCCTGTGTCATGGGGAAACACAGGAAGCCCAAACCTTCTCAATTCCCCTGGTGTTGGCATATACCCACCTCACACAGAATATCCACACGTCGCTTGTGCATTTTGCATCTGCGCTCCATGTCAGTCTCTACAAAGGCGAGTTTCTTGAAGAGCTGGCTCAAGTCTTGTTGTATTTGGACAAAATCACTGACATGACCGTCTAGCTCATAAAACTCCTTAGCTTGAGTTAACCACCTCTGGCCCTGCAGAAACAACTGCCGAGCCTATGAACAGAGTAGAGCATTCAGGTTACGGGGACGTTTTCCTTAAAATGGCATAATTTGACGAAAAATTGTCCTATCTTGACAAGTGATACCTCATTTTAAAGAGTATATCGTGGGCTAAACAATGGTATAATTAATTATATTTAAGTTTAAAAAACCCTGTCACTGTTCCCTGTCCGGTGTATCAGTTTCAACCACCATCGCAAATACTTAATAATTGTTTTTAACACCATTTTAGCGTTGTCAGGGAGTTAGGAAATTCAATTTCCTTTTCAAGTTATGATTTTTTCTGAAATTGGGGTAGTTCCTCTGGGGAACCTGTAGCTGTACTTGCCTCTTCAAAGGTGTTGACAGGTTTATCAGGGACAGACTGCTCATATGATGTCACCTCCAGAGACTCAAATCGCATAGGATTCTTCTCAGCTTCAGCTTCAGCCTCTCCTGAACCTGCTCCTGATGAACAAGAAGAACACAGGTTAATCAGGAAAACAAGATATTCAGGAAAAACAGGATGGGGTTGCAAGTGATCCCAGGAAAATCCAACAATTCAAGCATGTTGCTCTCAGTCTCAAAACTTGGGATTGTTACACATTCAGTTGGCTGTAGCTTATATGGGATAGGGGGAGGGGCTGGCACGATGCATCATGGGAGCAAATAGGTATACCAAGACAGAGTCAGAACCATAATTATTACCCTGTTTATGTTAATGACTGTACAATGGATCCCTCGCAAGAAATTTTGTACTGGATTAACAAGAGAATTTTCTTCTTCTTAGTTTCTTCCATGAATGCACCGTGGGCTACAACAACAGTGGTGATGGTGGAACCATTTTTGAAATAGGTATATACTGCAAAACGAAAGTTTTGCTCTTTGAGTTTCAAAAGAAGGATCTTTCCATCCATAGAAAGTCTCAATCTTAGGAAATCTTTCACCCATCTTAGAAAATTTACAAAATATTTTTTACTGACCATTTGCAAATCCCCAAACGAATGCAGGTGAAACAACAACAAAAGAAGGGGTGAATGAAGGAACAAATTCAAATTTAAATAAATAAAAATCTACACTAAAAAATGTCAAAATTCCTGTCTTGCCTTCTTCACTTTCTCTTCTGTTTTCGTCCCTTTTTGCTTCTCCTTCCTCATTGTCATCATCATCATCTGAGCCCACATTTCTCATCAGATTCAAACAGTACTTGGCCCAGCATCTGGCTATGTCAGCCTTGGTCTGGGTAACCTTTCCTTTCTTTGTCTCTCAAACTCCCCACCATCTTCAGTCACTTGTTCTGAGACATCTATTTCCTGAGCTTCACTAAACACCACACTTGCACAGGCTAAGGAAACAAATTTCGAAATAAAAAACTCTTAAATAATTAAAACATTGATCAAATTAACCCTTTTCAAGCAAATGCAATCTTACATACATAGAGTCACAATCATATACTTTACTTAATCTATTGTGTATTTCAGAAAAAGATCCCTACCCCCACCACAGAGAGAATGGGAAATTTCAGGGGGGTTCATTAATTATTGCATTATTCACTAAAGATTCCAGGGGGTAGGGGATCCCAGGAGGGGAGGTAAATTCCCTCTCTTGCTTCCACTCACCCACAGAAAATACACAATGTGTGTTTCCCAAAAAAATCCATACCCCCCCCTACGGAAGGGATTGGAAATTCCAGAGGGAGGGGGGGGGGGGTCAATTTACCTGATCTTTACCATACAAATACTGTATTTTTCTTTGGAAATTCCAGAGGGGAGGGGGGTCATTTCTCAACACCCTTCCGTGGGGGTATGGATATTTTTTGGAAACACACAATAAGGATTTCTGCTATTTTCTAAACTCACCAAGGCAGTGTCGAGCCATGTTGTAGTCCCCCTGGGTGATGTAATATTGTGAGAGGGTGGCACAATTTAGCGACCAATCCAGAGGGCTGTACTGTTTGGTCTCCAGCTGTCTCTGTAATGTCGTGTTACAGTATTCACCACTTTTCTTGTTCTCACCAAGAGCTCCATGGACTTGCGCCAAGTAATACAGGGTGTGTGTGAACGCAGCTTCAAATTCCTTCTCCCTTTCATGATCAGAAGTGGTTTCTTCATCTGTGCTGAACAGCCTAGTATTGCAAAAATTTGCTATGTTATTTTGGCTAGATTCAAAGGACACTAATTTTACCTTAACAAAGTGTTTCATGCCCATATACTACTGTATATAATGAGAAAGAGATATAATAATAATAACAATAATATATACAAGTTATATAGCACGAGTACGAGTCCACTCATGCTTTACAGTCTATACATTAAAATCTAAAAGAAAGGATAATAATAATAATAACTAATAATATTTGGTTCTATCAGTTTAGCCAAACAAATATGCTTTCCTAAATAAAAAAGTCTTCAACCCATTCTTGACACATTCTAAAAGCTGGCACTTCCTCAGCTCTTTCGGAAGTGTATTCCAGAGCTGGGGAATGCACACAGCAAATGCCCTGGCACCATGATATCATATTAAAACTACAGTCTGAAGCAAGTGCTTGTTTCTAGATCTAAGATTTCTTTGTGGTCATAAATATTAATGAGCTCATGTAGGTAGGCAGGTGCGATAATCTTATACTCAATTCGTTGCTCCACTAGTAGCCAGTGCAATTCAATCAGCACCGGAGTTATGTCAGATCATGCTTATGAGTTACGGTAATGACACTAATCTACTAGCGCAGAGCTCAAATGGGCCGCAAGTCAAAAATCATTTCTCTCGATTTACAGACGTTCACTGAACAAGGGGCTGCAAGCAGTCTATAGCCGGTGACTGGTTTCTAACACTAATGAAGTGAAATTGACTATTTACAGAGGTATGCAGTGTTGAAAATATGTTACCAGAAAGAAAAGGGGAATTGATTTCAATCGATATACAGCTATTCATCAATTGATATTGATTTCCAATATCAATCAATAAGGGTCACACAGAGAACCAACATCAGTCGATTAATAGGCCATTTGCACTAACCAGGTCACGTGACCCCAACTACCTCTCTCAACTACCCCCTATACCTCAGCAAATGGCAGCGGGTTGAATTTTCAATATTTTATCCAGAATGTGTGGGATTTGGGTCATGTGACCCAGTTAGTGCAAATGGCCTATTCATATTGATTGATATCGATTTTTATCGATTATTGATTTCATCGATTGGTTACGCTGGGAGCTTGTACTAACTTACTCATGCATAGAGTACGGTGAGCTCCCTACATCCTTCTTGTACTTGTGATACAAATGCTCAGCACCTTGTAAATACTCCAGTGCCTTATCAGCCTCGCCTCTCTGACTCCACAGGATACCCAACTGGTTCATGCTATGCAGTGCTACAGAGCTGCATTTAGGGTCCAAATGTGGCTTTGCACTGTTTAAGCAGCGTGAGAGATGTTCCTCTCCAGAACTGGATTCCTCCGTCTCGATGTAATCACCCCCAATTGATAATCAAGCACAGCCAACATCACTTTGACAAACTCATCGCTTTCCGTCTGAATAGCTTCAAGACTTGATTTAATCTCTTGGAGTAAATTTCTAGCAGCATACTTTGATTTATATGGCTCGCTTTCCGGGTCATTCTTAGACTCTTCTTGTGATAGACGCTTTGCTTCTTTATACTTCTCATGTCCTTCATTTTTAATCCAGACTTTCACTTCTTCTCGGTGAGATCCAAACAGATTTCAACTTCACAGGTGTCCGCCATTTTGGATTTGACGACTCGCCCCAGTTCTCTTCGGATCCACAGGAAGCCACAGGAAGCGGCAGGAAGCAGTGAAGCGACTGTCTAGATGGGCTCCCTGTGGCAAGAAGATCAAAATGGCGACGATGAAAGTTTTGATCAAAGAAGAGCCAAAGAAGGTTATGTTTACAAGGATATGGTTATCCCTGAGCCAGGCCCCGGTGAATTACTAGTGAAAGTGCTTAGCTCTGCTATCTGTGGTTCCGATATCGCACTGTATCGATGGAATCAAGGTAATGCAAGTATTTCTAGTTCAGTTTAGCTTGATTGTGAGCGCGCAACACACCGTTTCCGGGAGGTCGTTGTGTTCTGTCCTGCCCGGGAGGGCTTTTTGTTTTTGCGATAGAAACTCACCGTGCGGGACGCTTCTTTTTATTGGATAACGTACGAAGGAAAACCGAAACCGTTTTCATTGGTATGCCACTATAGACAAAGAAGGAGGATGTTCCAGAACCAGGGAAGACCTGTTGCGCAACGGCGTCTGAACGAAATAAGAAATGCAAGTTACTATTTTTTTCTTCAGAAGATAATTTTAGGATTTGGGCACAGGTGGTTCTCTTCATTTTTGTAGTGGTCTGTAACACCTGTATGGTCTGCAATGGCTTATCAGAAAAACTAAAAGAACTTTCGGCTCTAGTTGAGTCCTCGTCAGTTGCTTTCTCTCCATCCCTCCTTTGTCGGGTCGTCATATCTGTCCATCCATTCCATGTGGGACCTATTTTCCGGATGGATCGCCCAATTCCTGCGCATGCACCATCAAGGTAGTATCAGATGACATCATGGGAAGCTTGGGTGGTTATTGGGTTGCGGGATGCGTTGTTGGTACTGCGACTGATGACATCTTGGAGGTCTCTCAGTCCCCTGACTATTTCCACACGTGGCACAGCTCCCTGTCGGAACTGCTCTCAAATTCATCAGGTTCTTTTTTCTTCTGTCCTATTAGTTGCACAAACAATAGCTACGCTTCCATTTATCCCAGGCCATGAATGTGTTGGAGAGGTAAGATGACTGTTATATCGTAATATTTTAACCTTCCAATAGGGGACAGGGACGGTGGGGCCAGGGAGGGGGGATAGGGGGCCTTAACCCCCCCCCCCCCCCCCCCCACACACACACACACACACACACCACCTTGCCATACAATCCTACAATCCTACTAACATGAGCCCTTCCACTTTGAAAACTGTTCCGCCAACCATGGGGATGGGGGAGGGGGATTTGGAAATATCTAAGAAAAAGGGGAACCTGGGCCCCGTTCCGCCTGCCCTACATTCCTTCCATGGTAGGGGAGTTTATTATTATTATTACTATTTCAATTACAATATGCTCATCTACAGTTTCTAGGTTAATCTCAGTTATTCAAATTTCTTTGTTTTAGGTTTGTGCAGTTGGAAGTGGGTGTGCCAGTGAATTCAAAGTTGGACAAAGAGTTTGCTGTGAGAATCATTTTTACTGTGGGAAATGCTACCAATGCTTACATGGTAATTCCATTTGATTACATTTAGATCACATGATTTATATTTTCTTTACTAACAGATAGAAGGACGAACAAAATGGACAATGAATGGACAAAAGGTTGAGCTTGTTGAAAGGGGAGACATTCTGGCAGACGGACAGACATATGGATGGACATAAAGACGGACAGACATAAAATTATGTATAGCAGATGGACAGATGTATAGCCAGACACTCAGACTGACAGGCAGATGCATGGACTTTGATGGAAGGCCAGATACTCACAGACAGATGCACAAATACAGGCAGAAAGATGCACAAAATTGGTGCAGAACAAACAGATAAACAATAGAGCTTGGCCAAAAATACACATTTATGGTGAAACTTTATTTACAGATCAAAGGCATATCTGTCAAAACCTAAACCAGTTTGGACATGGAAGAGGCACAATTTATGGGAGTAAGTTGACAAAAGTTTTAGAAATGTTTCTCAATTTTCCCTTGGGGTACTACAAGGAGTGGCAAATGGTTGTTCGGAAATTACAGAATCTCTCGAAATTCTTAGTGAATCTCAAATCTCAGATTTTTAGAGAGCTGTCTTGCAATCTCGTTTTTAAACAAATTAGAGCAAAATACAGAGGATGTGAGAAGCAATATTTGATTGTCTCGATCTCAATTTTTTAGCCTTGATCTTGCTGTCACGGAAAATCTCACATTTACAATTCGCCACCAACTACATGGGGAAGAGTTTGTTCTACATATGTTCTACATATATATACACATTATTATTTTTTTATACACTATAAAACACTTACAATAAAAATGACTCTTTCTACCACAGGTTGTGCAGAATATACCATTATCCCAGCTCGCTATGCTTACAGTCTCAAGACTAATCTGGAAGACAAGAAGGCTTGTCTACTGGAGCGTAAGTATACTGTTTTTAGGACAGTGCTGCTATGTAGCGGATATGCATGAGATGTTGATGACGTAGTGTGTTCTGCAGAACTGTCAGTTATACAGTACATATCTATTGTTGATGTTTTGTAGCATTTGGTGTCGCACATCAAGCAATGGAGGAACTGCAACCAGAAGATGACACCCTTCTTGTCACAGGTAAAGAAGAAATTGTCAATAAACAGGATAGCTGATTGATGAGGATGTGGCTATTCACCCATGGTACTATCTCCATGTACCCGCTGATTCTTCTCTCTCTCTCATGAAAACATGAAGCACTGCATACAGAAGACTGGTGAAGATGATTACAAAATGTCTCATCTATACCTATGATACTTCATTTCTATTCCTATTTGTTCTAGGGTGTGGGCCCATTGGACTTTTAGCCATTGGAATCGCCAAAGCAATGGGTGCAGCAAAAATGTAAGGATTAATGCAATACCTTTCCTTTTACATTCCATTTGGTATTTTCTTTTTTATAAAATAGCACCGATAGAACACAATGCTCTGATTTGCTGAGAGCTGTGCTTTCTTACGTTATAAATGCACAGATGATGCTATTTTTATCATGTTTTACTCATGATGTCCAGCTGTGTGTTCTTATCCTAGTATTGCCACAGATGTGTCTGAGGAAAGGCTAAGTGTTGCCTATAAGATGGGTGCAGATGTGCTTGTCAATGGGAGGAAAGAAGACTTAAAACAAGCAGGTGCAGTGATGTAAAAATTAAAGGTGCTATGTGTAGTGGCAAAGCGCAAAGCGCCATTGGCAAAGCACGCAATGCATTATAGAACCGTGGCATGGGCCTGAGTAATTAGCAAAGTGTTGGGCTCTTTCTTATTGCTGTGATACTGAGTTCATCTCCTGCCAAGACAGAGGACATATTCTCTGTCTGTTTAGATCGTAATAAACGCTCTAGCAGTGAACACCCTCAGTGTCTCTTCGGCCGCTTGCCTGCCAGTTGTGCTGTTTGTTGTCCCTTCTTTGGGGAACGTCCATGAAAACGACATGAGTGAAACGAGCGCGTGAAAAGCCAGAGAAGCACCGAAGGCGAGCGTGCCACAGGGAAAAAAAATCGCGCCTTCGGCTCTTGCTCGTGCCTTCGGTACTTCAAGCCATCGGCGCTCGATTTCTCAAGCGCTCGTTTTTGCGTGACATTCGCCAAAGAAAGGACTGCAAGCTGTGTGTGGACCCTGTGCAATTCACCATAGCCACCAAGTACCCATAGCTTAGTTTTAAACAAGAACTAGGTGCCACATGGCTGTGGTAACCAATGTTCCCTGTATTATTATTATTTTTGCCAATTTTGTTATACAATTTATTATGTATTTATTGAGTATCGATAAACACAATCGGGCAATTCCGGAAATATATGTACCCCGGGATTCTGGATGCATAACGTAACCTTTGCAAATCGTATCATCATAATGATATCATCTGAGTTTTTATTATTCGTGGCAGTAATGCGTGAGACGTCACGTGATGGCGTGGGCCGACTGGTGGAATGTACAGGGGTACTCGTCAATGAGTGCTTCTCGTTACTAAGGTAACCCTTGCCATGTGTTTCTTTGTTGTGCCTTCATTCATACCGAGCCGCAAATAGCAAAGGTCTTTGCTAGTGGGATTGTATTTTCACCGAAACTTGGCTTTTGTTTTGTTCGAGTTTCAGCATCAGGATAAACGAGTCAGGCTTTTTGCAGACTGCATGCAGTCCCTTCTTTGGCGAACGTCCGCAAAAACGTCCGTGAAAAGCCAGAGGAGCGCCGAAGCCGCGACGATGGCGTGAGGTGTCAAAGGCAGGACGTCGTGCCTTCAGTACTTCAAGCCTAGGCTCAGTTCCCAGGCCGTCGTTACGTTGCGCGCGATTGCTTGGCTGCGGGCGCACCGAACCCCCCACGACTGGAAACCGAGCCTACTTCAAGCCATCGTCGCTCGTTTTTTCACGCGCTCGTTTTCACGAGCTTGTTTTTTCCCGCGCTCGTTTTCACGGACGTTCGCCAAAGAAGGGACTGCAAGCAGTCTATGCTTTCTGGTCTTTTCCTCGCAATTGTATGAGAATGCGTCGCAATAAAACTGATTCTTTCTTTCTTTCTTTTTTAATAATCAGAAAAGGCGGGAGAATAGTGCTGGTTGGCCTTCCGAAGGTAAGTGTAAATGCCGCGATTGATTTGACTTGATGAAGATTATTAGCAACTTCTACTAACTTCTTATCTTCGATCCACACGGGGGCGAATCTGTTGCGGGATCAGAGGTTTTTCTTTCATGTTTTGTGGCATACGCTGGATGCACTATTCAAAACTATTTCATAAAGATTGCTGTCTTTGAGCCATCATGTGTCCATTCTCGTACCCAGAGCTCCCCGGCTCTTCACCTCGCGAGGGCCAGGCTCTGGTGACAGCCACCGACGCATGCTCAAAAGACACTGATGGTTTTATTATGCCTCACTGAATTACTTTTAGAGCGTTCAAGTAGAAGGCATAGGTTGAACAGACGACTAGGAAACCAATGCCAGTGTTATTTTGACAGAGACATTTTTCTAAAGCGAGATTAAGCTAGTTTTATGTACGCGTGCGCGCCATTTCAGCCAATCAGCTAAGGCCCTCAAATGGATGTCACCAGAGCCTCCCCTACGAGGCGACGAGCCGGGAGCTCTGGGTTCAAGAATGACTCGTTAGTGTTCATTCTCGCGCCGGAATGAACCACACAGCTGCCATTCTCGAACCCAGAACTCCCTGGCTCGTCTGCTGGCAGGGGAGGCTCTGGGGACATCCATTTGAGGGCCGTTGCTGATTGGCTGATTTTGAGCGTTGGAGCATGCGCTGAAAGGTCTTTCTCTCAGCTACTCTGTATTAAATCTTGCGCATGCGTCAGTGGCTGCTGTCTCCAGAGCCTCCCCCGCGAGCTTACGAGCCGGGGAGCTCTGGGTTCGAGAATGGAAAGCTGCAGAATCCGTGAAATCAAACATACCATTCCTCACTTAAGATATCTCGCTCAACGTTTTTATTTTTTTCTGTTTGTTTAAGCACCCATTCATATTGAGAACCCTCTACCTGATGTCGTGTTCAAGTCCCTCACTCTAAAGACAGTTCACGGGAGAAAGATCTTCAGCACTTGGGAGAAATCCGAGAAACTTCTACACGAAAACAAGTGAGCCAAGAATTATTGAAAAAGCAGTGTTACTGGAAAGTAAATTAACTTCGGAGACATGAGAAATGTGTTTTTTTTTTGACGGGGTAGAAAATGGAAGACAGACGATGTGGGGGATTACTGGTGACGAATCCTTAGATACGCAACAATTAAAATGGGATGGAATATTACTCCATTCTAACGAGGTTCCCTACCGGAGAAATAAGAATTTGAAATTCCTGCGCCACGGGGTTGGATAAATACGCTCCTATTAGAAAGCAAGCCTAAGAAGTCTAAATGTTATTTTCTCAATCGTAATTGCTGTTCAGGCGCGTAGCCAGACATTTTCACGTGGTACGCAACTGCATTTTTTTCATAGCTCAACTACCATCTTGTGCTGTATATTTATTGTATTTTTGGGGCTTCACGATGTACGCAAATGCGTATTGGCGTACGGGTAGCTACGCGCCTGCTGTTTAATTTGAATCGTAAAAATCATATATTGCGCGTACTCCTGTCAACAATTATCAGGGAAACAGAAACCCTGGTCTGTAAAGTACATGTAAATTGATATTTATAGGGGAAATGCACTTAGCTAGCCAGCTATTTCACAGACACTCCACTCAAATGTCCACTCTAAAATAAAAAAAACTGCGCTGTTTAAAAAGGATGATTCCAGCTATAACGCACGCGCGCGCTGCATGTCGGTAGATGGTTCCGTAGATGTGGGACTTTTGTCGAACAAACTGTTAAAAAAGCGCGCGCAGCATTCTGGTAGTTGTGGGACACGGCTTGGGCTAATGGGCATTTATAAAAAAAGAGAGCGCGCGCTAATAACTAGAATCGTCCGTTGTATTACTGTAATGATAACAGTTGTTCTGCTTGTTGTGTTTCCTTCACAGGGTTGATGTTAGTCCTGTTATAACTCATGAAATACCTATGAGCAACTTTGAGGAGGTGAGTCAGTTCTTCCGCGCGGGACTGATGCGTAGGTCCTAGGTCCCCAGCGAAATAAATTTTTTAGTTTTACAGTAGTTGCAGGGCGAGGCGATGCAATTACTGTACAGGCTTTAATGTGTTTTTTCTTTCTGTCATACTTTCCCATATAAATTTGGCGATTTGCTTTTGGGTACTTCCGTTTTGATTTAGCTTTATAATTTTTTGGAATACAGTCGGGGGGTAGACCATTAAGGGCGACCTTTGCTTCCTTTTCAAGTTATTCAAACAATTTTATTCTGTATGGCTTGAAGGCTACGCATTTTACTAAAAAATGTTCTTCGCCCGCGACCGCGCAAGAAGTTGAGCCAGAGGACTGGCACTAGTGTGACATCTGACTTTGCCCAAATCGCAAAGATAATTTCCAAGCGTGAGCAATTTCTTTTACACAAGCGCCTTGTTAAATAGGGGAACATTCAAGGGCTGTAGTCCCATGAAACATTGCGCGCGTAGGTTCAAGAATCAGCTAGCTGATTCTTCAAGAATCAGCATGCTGATTCTTGGAGACCCTTAAAGTGCGTGATTCCCAAAGTAAAGCGCGCGCTTTTAGCCAATCAGAATCGAGATAGTGAGTACAATGTATAATAAAAGGAATTATCACGATGGTTTCACTCAGCGATGTGTCCATTTCTTACCCTGGTCCCAGTGTGAGGTTTTCGTGTTTTCGAACCAAGTTTGAAGTCGTATTTAGGTTATTTCACTGTAGTTTGTTTTGCCTCGTGATTCTAGTATCTGTTTCTTGCTGGAAAAAAGGCGGAGCTTCGGGGCCTCCTATCATAGCGCCTTCTCATTGGCAGCAGGATTAGTTCCGGAACGCGATCGTGCCAATCGTCTCCCCTTGAATAATACGATTTCGTTACGGAAATAATCCTGCTGCCAATAAGAAGGCGCTAAATTCGTCATCCAATGATAGGAGGCCCCGAAGCTCCGCCTTTGGGACTGACGTTTTTGATTGATAGAACTGGGAATCCTAGATACTAAAATCACGAGGCAAAGCAAACTACAGTGAAATAACCTAAATACGACTTCAAACTTGGTTCGAAAACACGGAAACTTCACCCTGGGACCAGGGTATCCATTTCTAGGCGTTCAAGCTGTTGTTCTGTGGAGAGGGACTGAAGATCTTCTTAAATCCAACGCAGTGAGGTGGGATCACGTTAGCTAGACAAATTTACAGGTAAAAAGTCCCCATTTTAGTGCGTTTTATATCAACTGGCAGATAAATTGCAAGAAGGCAGCGCAATTTAGAGTTTCAATTGAAGGCAATAGGCTTGCCGCGGTGCAATTAAGAAATGTTTATATAATAGAATAAGAAAATTAATTATTGTTAAAACCTATATTTCAAAGCCATTATATGACCTTTTGCAGAACACCCAAAGAAAAAATTAATGGAGGGGGGACATGGAACAACATAAGAACTATTTCTATATTTGAACTGTATCAAGATTTTTCTATTCGACTAGTTTCTCAGGGTCCCCAGGAATGCAGCCAACACCACGCGCAAACTAACGTGAAATTTTAAAAATGTAGTAAACCAGAAAATACGCCGTCAGACTTTTCTATTCCTCAAGTTTCGTCAAACAATTTTGTTTCGAAATGGAGAGTAGACGCTGTACTCTTCATATTCTTAGCTTAGTAAAATATTTGTCGCGGGCTTCCTGTGTCAACGGACGATTCGCGCGCTTTATTCAGAAATGCCCAAGCCGTGTCCCACAACTACCAGAATGCAGCGCGAGCTTTTTTAACAGTTTTCGACAAAATGTCCCACATCTACCGAAATGCAGCGCTTTCTCTTCTTTAGAAATGCCTGGGATTGTAACACACTATCTGGATGCAAGGCACGCATACTTCACAACTATCAAAATGCAGCGTGCACATTTATTGTAGCTGGAATCGTCCATTTTTGTGAAACTTTGCCTCTCACAGGAAGGCAATCAGTACTCAATCCTGGTATGTCTTGAAATAAGGTCAGAGCACTAAAAGGGGCACAACCCCATTGTCAAATGATACTGGCTCTTACCATGATCATAACTTTTGCTGCATCACAGGCTATGGGAAGTAGGTGTGCCATATTACTTCAATGGCTGTCACCAGAGCCCCCTGCCATCCCCCACCTGCCATCCCCCCCTGCCATCCCCCACCTGCCATCCCCCCTGCCATCCCCCACCTGTTGAGGACCTACTAAATACGATTACCCCAAAGAATTATTTAGTTCATGTGCTCACCCCAAAGAATTCTTTAATTTTGACGAATTTTCAGAAGTTACCCCCAAGAATTTTACAGTCACCCCCAAGAATTTTGCATTTTCAGGCCTTGACCCCCAATAATTCTTTGGTCTTAATCGCTGCTACCCCAAAGAATTCTTTCAACCTTCGAGCTCCTACCCTGGAGAATTCCTTGGTCCTCAACTCGGGGGTAGATTTTTTTATGGCATAGCCCAATGTGTGCTCTTGATGGTTTTCAGAGCTCATTGAAGGTACACTATTTGTGTGTGGAGGGGGGCTTGGATTAATTATATTTGAAGAAATATGATTGTTATATTTGTTTGCGATTTATTTCCAGCATGTGCCTAAAAGTTAGCCATCTTTTGTTCACATGACAAGGTGTACATTTACTATCAAAATAAAAGTCTATAAAAATAAAATTCATTCTATATTATAATTACTCTCACTTCATCACAATATCAGATCTTTGGCGAAAGACCGCGGTAAATCGAGAGAAAGTCCTAGTCCTACAAGCGAATAATTATTGAAAAATCAAAGTGTTACTGAAAAGGAATTATTTTTCGGAAACAAGAGAAATGTTTTTTTTTCTACGGGGCGGAAAGATGCAAAGAGAAAAGGGTGAAAGGGCGGGGTGGGGACAAGCTCCTTAGATACGCAACAATTAAAATGGTATGCAAGATTACTCCATTTTAACGAGGTTCCCTACCGCGATGAAAGAAAATTTGAGATTGCTGCGCCACGGGGTCGGATGAATACGCTCCTATTAGGCACCGTCCACACTACGCCGGCTAAATTTCAGAACTTCTTAATAGTTTTCTCTTCAATCGGAGGAACTGTGTAAAACCTGTACAGTATTGTGTGTACTAAGTATAGCATTAAATATTGTGCTAAAATGTATATTACAGGTTTAAGTACGGTAGAATTAGAGCCATTTGGCATCTCTTTTATTTGTCGTCAACACATGACTGACGATGATCCTTCTTCTTGTCTTTCTGGAGTTTGATTTGTACTGCTTTCGTCTATTGCTGTTTCACTTACGACTTTCGTTTCAGCCGTCGCATTGTCACTGTCCTTTGAATCTATAGCAATATCAACTTTCAGCTCAGTTTTCTCTTCAACTGAAGCAGTTGACTTAGATACCGGTATTTCCTCGTGTACAACAACCATGTCTTCTGACACATCAAGCTTTGCCATTAGTTCCTCGAGTTTTTTAGCTTTCCTCTGTTCGTTTTCTTGGATAATGGAATACAAGTGTTCTGTAAGGAGCTCTTTTCTCTCTGTTTTCCGATGCAGGTCTAGCTTTGCTGCCACAAACTCGGCCTCTGCTTTGACATATCGTTTCCTTGCAAAGAAAGAAAATGAGAGAGTTTTGTCTCTACAGATCACATTTGGAGTTGTCTTCATTTAATGTATTGGTGTATATAAAACAGTTTAATAAATTTCACTCTTATAGAAGAACAATGTTTGCATAGTGAAAAGTACTATTGTCTAATGAAAAGTGGGAGGGATTAAGACCCGATCCTCCTCTGCTCTGCCATTACCTTTGTCACCAATGTTATCATGTACATTTTGCAGGAGTATCTCACATTTCAGCATTACCTCCCACTCTCCAACTTTGGGCCCAAATTTTCCCATCTACAGCATTTTAAAGGTCAGGGTTGGCATCTCTGTCTCGCCACCATCATCAACTCCAACATCACTCAAATCATCAGTAGCAACATTACCGTTATCAGCATCATTATCATACAATGCCTTTCTTTTTACCCCAGAATTTCCAAGGGTGCATGTATTTTAAATTTGCAACATTGGGATTTCCACAGAGATTACAAGAGAACTTGCAATTTTCTTGTGGCTTGCTTCAAATTTCCATAGGGGTTGTGCCGAAGCCTGGAATTTGCATAGTTGAGTAGAGCAATCTTTGAAAATTTGGAGTTCCATGATAGGGGGAGAGTCCCTTGGCATTATAACTGCCACATGACTTAAACTGAACTATCATTCTCAAACCCAGAGCTCCCCGGCTCATCACCTCACGGGGGAGACCCTGTTGACAGCCATTAGCACATAAGCGAGATCTGATACAGGGCCGTTGAGAGAAACAACTTTCTGAGCATGCCCCAATGTTCAAAATCAGCCACTCAACAAAGGCCCTCAAATGGATGTCCCCAGAGCCCCCAGCCCCCCGCAAGTAGACGAGCCGGTGAGCTCTGGGTACGAGAATGCTGAACTATATTTTTGTGTGGGTCCAGAAAATATCCATACCTCCTTCACGGAAGGGTGTTGAAAAGTGACCCCCCCCCCCCCCCCACCCCACCCCTCTGGAATTTCCAAGGAAAATACAGTATTTGTACGGAAATGATCAGGTAAATTGATCCCCCCCACCCCTCCGGAATTTCCAGTACCCTTCCGTAGGGGGAGTAAGGATAATTTCTGGAACCACACATTATATGAATTGTTCTTGATAGCCTTACTGTGCTTGGCAGTAATCACGAGTTGCTTCCTCTATCTTATCTCTTAGAATGGAAACATCTGTTGATAGCAAGGAGTCCAGATGAGCCAGCTCCTTCTGAACTAGGTTAAGGGTTTGAGCCTCTGCTTGAGTTTTGCGATACCTAAAGGCAACAAAATACAGTGGTTTAGACCAGATTTCAGAGTGTTGAAAACTAAATGCAAAGTTAATACCATACACTTAGCCAATTAGGGCAAGACAAATTCAACAATTAATTGAGTGACCCAAGAAAACAGGTTTTGTATTGTGAGTTTCGTACCCTGGACAGGACACTAAGAAATGGTCTGTTACATGTATATTTCATGATAGTGTACCTTTTGCGTATAGTCTCCTGAAGTGCAGCTTTCTTCCGTTTATTCTGCTCTTCAATCTCTTTCTGTTGTTGTTGTAACCTCTCAAGAGCTGATAATTCTATTGCCTGTATCCTATTAAATATAAAAAAATCCCATTCAGAGAATCGCGCTCGAAATACGAGCCAGGGTAGGAGTACATACAAGCTCTGCTATAATGAGTGGAACTACCAACTTAACAATTCATTTTTTGTCGTTCTTTAGAGAGAAAACTGAGCAAATAGGAGAAACGTGTACAGTATTTGTTTGTCTGAGCTTTTAATTAGTGTGATGTCATCTGTGCGCAGTGCTATTGAATGTAAGTTAGACATCCATGAAACAGATAATTATTCAATTTTAATAAATATTGAAAGTAACCTTGTGGACATTATTTTGGTGTGAATTTTAGCACAGCATATTATTAGTAATTAATTTCACATGTGAAGATATCATCTGGGAGATCACCCGGTATTTCATTGGCGTTTATATTATATATATATATTTCATATGATACATTTATTTATTTATTTTTTTTCTCCATTCCAGTTACTCTCAGTGGATAGCATTCATATTTTAGTAGTGTAAAAAATTCTTATCACTTTGAAATTCCCCTTCTTTCGGTTTGCTTTTCCCCGTCCTGTTTTAATTCAGTTCACTGCCATGGCAACCGTGTACTTCATATCGAAAAGCTCTGAGGGGCCCATAAAGTAACTTTGTTATTAATCTTACTTTTCTGGTTCCAAAATCATTTCGGGTTCAGGTGTTTCTTCTTCCTTCTGAGATTCCTTTTTCTTTTCTTCAATGGCCTCTTTTTCTTCTTGTGGAGCACCCCTAGTAGCTCTCTCGCATTCAGGCGAAGAATTTTCTCTCTCCAAACTACGTGGCAGTGCACTCTCGCTCTTCTCGCAAATAACATTTTCAATACTATTCCTTGTGTTTTCTGTTTTTCGCTCATTCTTTGCCACTTCGTTAGCATTCTTAGTCTTATGATTTTCTCTTTTTGTGCGAAGTTTCTCTCTTGGCCTGGACTTTCTAGCACCAGAATTTAAATTAGACTTTTTAGTAACTGTTTCATGAGTTCTTTCCTCTACTCCCGCGTTGCCGTACTGTTGATGTTTCAGACGTCTTAGTTCTTCTTCCGTGAATCCAGCCCAGTCGGACATTTCAATCAAGAATACTTGTAAGAACGTTAAGACTAATTAGGTAGAGATCAGTTGGCATTTAGCTATCAAAATGTTTTTGTGAACACAGTACGTCCCATTGAGCTTGAAACGGGGCAACTATGTCCGCCATCTTGAAAAGCAAACTAAAGTAGAGCCCAGTACCTCGCAAGTGTCACGAAAAAACACGTCACGCAACGTTTCACGCAGCGTCACGAAAACTCACCGCGTTTTGATTTTGATCCTCCTTTGATCCAATCAAATGCACTTGCCAGTTTCGCCCTTTCAATACTGAAAGATAAAGATAAACATAAAAATAGTTTACTTCATAGAAAGTGCGACGTACGGTATTTTATTCACGAGACTTGTTTGTAAACACGAACCGAACTTTCAAAAGCAAACAATTTATTTCCCTCCAATTCGCACCAACAGCTCGTCTTATTTTGCTGGCTCACAAATCTTCTACTTGTTTATCGATTCCTTTTACCTCCAGAAATGAGGCAAGAAAAGCCAAATCTCTTTTTGTTTTACTGAAGGTGTTTTTGTTGTCCTGTTTCTGAATGAATTCATCAACAGGGCAATCTATGGAAACAAATCGAGACATAAGCCAACAAAATGCGGAACCCGTGTGATTACATGTTTATGATATAAAAGGGCAAAATTCAGCGCGCGTGTTGACTCAACGTGTGCAAAGTAATTTTGCCCTCAATAAAGAAAAAATGCCCTCGCTCTTAGCCAATCAACTTCGAGTAATTTTGCCCTGTATATTATAAGTGTAATAATACCTGGGCATCTCTCCTAATAATGAGCAAATATTTTCTAACCAACATTCAAGGAGTGCGCCCTGAACTGAATATATGATATTCGATGTTGCTAAAAAATTTGTTTTTAAAGATTTCAATAATTTTACAAGATGGAAACTTGTAAAGATTTTACGATCCTTTTTCACCAACGTTGAACAATTCAACATCAAGATTCAACACGGTGTTCAACATGATTTCGATTTTTCCCGAAGTTACCTTTTTTCAGTGATTTAGAAAAACAATAATCAAACATTAAACATGCTTTGAAGAATACCGAGCTTCGTCGGGTTCTGAAAGCTCGTCTATGAAGAAATTGTTGAACAAATGTTCAATGGTTTTGCCGCAGCGAAAAAGGAGAACGCTAAGGGGCCGACCATTTAACTTTTGAGGGGGGGGGGGGGCTTTTTTGTCGGTGCAAGATTTTTTTTTCTACCTCTGTTAAGGGGTGAGAATTTTTTTTCCAATAAAAAAAAGGTTTTAGTCACCATTTTGCTGTGCAGGAAATTTTTTTTTTTTCAAAAAAGCCCCCCCCCCTCAAAAGTTAAATGGTCGGCCCCTAAACTGGATCCTGAAAAACGGACCTGTCAATCAGTTAAAATTATATATATGGCGGAAGATCGAACCGAAGAACATCGAAATATCGGAATATCGGAATTAAATAATAATTTGTTAATCTGTTTGTCGACCGTTCATATATATACGCTGCTGCTCGCTCGAGTTTCTGAGTCTCATCCTCCTCGACTCCCCCTTAAGAGTCGCCATGCATGCTTTTTCACTTTCTGCTCCCTGGGAATGAATTATAGCACATAACTATAATTTTTCGCAAAGAGCGCCTTTAATTTTCCCGGCCGCGTCAACACAGTTATCAAATTATCGCCCAATAAGCATAGCGGGTCATGGACGAGCCATATAATGCATTCACTTGAGATCATGTGTCATAAATGCTACTTTCAATTCAACTAAACAGAAAACAATGAATATTTCATATTTTCAAATCCCCTAAAGACAAGGCCGAAAACATGGCTGCAAAACGTACTGCATCGGAGAAGGCGACAACAAAGCTGCCACAAAGAGAGGAAATATCTTGCCCGGTTTGCCTCGAAGAGTTCGAAGATCCAAAAATGCTCCCAGTTTGCGGCCATAATGTTTGTATTCAGTGCTTGGAAAGCATGACGAGAAGGCAGCCAGCTTCGCTTGTGTGCCCTGTTTGTCGAAGTGAATCAGCGCTAGGATCAGATGGAATCAAAACATTAGCTACAAATACCGAGTTGGTGAGACTAGTGGAAGACAGCAAAGGCGAGAGGCAAAGGGAAGCTATCCATAGAGCTTTCGAGACATCGGTGCAAAAGATGGCAGATGCAAATAAAATACTAGACAGTTTTGACTCCATCATCGAGGGAAGAAGAAATTATGGAAATGAAGTCAAAAAAGAGATTCACGATTTCACTGAGCAGCTTATGGCCATGATTTTAGTGAAAGAACAAAACTTATGCGAGCAAGTTGAAAAGGAAACTGCGAAACACGAAGAAGCGTTGAACAAGCAGAAAAGAGCTTATGAGAATTTCGTGTCAAATTCAAGGACTTTTATTTCCAAACTCGAAGGACATTTGAATATGAATGAAGATGAATGCTCCCTGGAGGACGGGAAATCTCTGTTGTCAGAGGCGAGAAAATTCACTAATGCAAATCTATACAAGCATTTAACTGCAAATGACATGGTCACGACGAGATTGAGTCCAAATATGAACCTGCTAGCGAAACTCGACAAGAAGGGCTCGGCCAGATTTATTCAATTAATTCAGCTGATTTTTCCAGCTGTTCGTTCATTCAAGATTCACTTATCGATGAATCAGGGAACCCCGCGAAAAATCAACCCCCTCCGCTGGAGGCAGAAATTACCATCAGGGCCTCTGACCTGGAATTAGATTCTTTTTCCCCGCTGAGTTTGGCCACCGATGGAGTAAAGTACATAGCGGTTGCAGATCCTGCTAATAGCAACGTTTTGCTGCTTGACAAGAAAGGAAATTTAAAAAGAAAATTCAAGCCACCCGAATCGTCAAATTCATCTAAACCCGTGACCTTTTCCGGCGTGGCGTTTACGAAAACTAACGAACTTATCGCCGTTTGCGGTTCCACTGATGTCTACTATCTGAACACGCAAGACGGGAGTTTTAAAATGAGTTATAAGACAAGCGATAAACATGGCATTCGATATTGTTTTATCACTATTTCGTCTGATGGCCGTGTGCTCCTCACATGCGAGCCCTCGTTGAGGAACTACAGGCCTTGTATCTTTGTCTACATGGACATCCCCTTCGGAAAACCAGACTTAAAGTTTGGAATAACAGGAGAAAACAGGCTGGAATTCCCCTTCAAAGCCGTGTACCACAATAATGAATATTTCGTCTCGGATATGGAGAAAGGGTGTATTTTAGTGTATGATTGCCGAGGGACCTACAGGCGGTGTTTTGGCGGGAAAGATCAAGACCCAGCCAGCCAGCTTGTGCTACCGACCGGGCTTGCTGTGTGCTCTAAATCACGATGCTTGTATGTGTGTGACTGGGGTCTAGTAGTATTCAAATTTACCGTCCCAATGGTCGTTTTGTCGCTATGTTTCGTCTCGAAGGCAGACCTACCGACCTAGTGCTTTTGAATCGAGGGACAGTGGTTGTCTCGTCTAAGGACGATCAATGGATCAAGTTCTACACTTTACCCTCATTCACTATTGAATGAGAAATAAATGTGTTTATGTTTTATCAGCGATCCTATTGGCAGAGAGCTAAGTCCTTTGTTTGTCAGCCAATCAGATTGCGATCGAAGTCCAAATGCCCCGTGTCCGATGGGCGTGACATATGATTTGTTTGAGTGAGTAGAGCGCATTTAAAATGACTGTCGAGAACTAAACGCAACAGAATCTCCAGCCAATCAGAGAAGTGGAAGCCATTCAGTAACAAACCAATCAAAAAGCAAATAGAGGGAGACTTGCGTTTAGCCATGACGTATGCACTGGTGCATTTGGATTTTGTCCACAAGCTGATGGACCCTTGATGGGGCTTAGTAATGGACCCTTGATGGGGTGGGATCTAATATGGAAGATTCTTAGCTATCCTTACTCTTCTAGTACTGGACTCTTGTTTAGACCAAGAAAGAGTAGAATAAGAATATGTGTGCTGTGAAGTGACAAGCATATAGGGAAAACATCAATTAAATTAGTTAGAGCCGTTTTGTGTTCAAAAGGGTTATAAATTTTCAAAAGGGGAATGGAAATGCGGTAGGGTCCACATATATATAGATGTACAGCCCTCGTTTTGTCTAAAAATAGCCTGAAACGATACAATAATTGAACTTACCCTCGAGGGCCAGTAGACGCGCCCTCTGATTACCATCGCCTCTTTGTCCTCCCGCAGTAGGGGCCCTTGGTACTTGGGGGTTAAACAAACACAGTTTATTAAATAGTCTCAGCCGGTCAGCCACTATTTTATCAGCTTAGCAACTTGTCAAGTCGGAGAAAGCATCCATTTTCATCGGCTGATTTAAAGGGGGTGTAGTGCGATATGATTGAAAATGTTTATTTCGATATTTCTAGACTCAATTCGTGTATTAAAAGAGCGGATTTCTGATTGTCGAAAACAAAGCACAAAGTAAATACTCTTAGCCAATCAAAAAAGACAAATTCAAAACTGGCCAATCAGAGGATGAAGTAAGTACGACTTGCGTTTGGTCGTGTCCTAAGAAAACAAGAGTTTGGCTTTTAAGGAGCCTGTGTCAGCCTGTATCAGCATACCAACATACCAAGTCGGAGAAAGCATCCATTTCCATCGGCTGATTTAGAGAATATAGAGCATTGTTCTGCATTGAATTTGGTAAATCAAATCTGAAACTTTGTTTTTAGATGTTTATTAAGATATTTCTACACGCAATTCGTCTTCTAATATTAAACAAAATCAACAAAGGACTGGCTGACACGGCTCTTTAATTCGCATTCTGATTGGCTGACTAAACAAAGGTCCAGAATCTCAACCAATAGGAAACGCAAGTCTGATTTACGTTCGACAGGCTCTTTATCGAGTGAAAACGAATGAATTTTCCGACTGGAGCTCTTATATTACCATGTTCTTACTTAAACGGTAGTAAATAGGGTGAACGGTATGTAAATAAGGTAAAAGTGTAAATATAGTAAATTTATCAATGAGATGGAAAACGAAATATACAATTACGTGGGACGTCCTCTTGGCTTGCTAATACACTCTCGGACGAAGCCCACCCTAGTCGCTTGCGCCCGCTCGGAAACCCTGTTGTTATTGTTACCCGCTAGATCCGGTACAAACGACACACAGATACTCACACGTTCTGGATGTATGATAGCCTCGTCCCCAGGCTCCTGACGGGCTGGTAATTACCACAGCAGCCACCATTTGAAAACCGCATTGCGTGACGGGAGTTGCCGAGGCTAGATGTACTACACGTTCGACACGTTACTTCGTCCTGAATCAAACTCTATTAACTCTCTCTAATTATCTAGGCAACGCCTCTATAAACCCGCATTCAACCGCTGGTTTAATGCCCATTACGCGCGTGCGCATATTGTTAACAGAAGTGTCAACATTCTCGTACCCAGAGCTCACCCTCGTCTGCTCGCAGGGGAGGCTCTGGGGACATCCATTTGAGGGCCGTCCCTGATTGGTTGATTTTGAGCTTTGGAGCATGCGCTGAAAGGTTTTGCTCTCAGCGGCTCTGGATTAAATCTCGCGCATGCGTCAGTGGCTGTCACCAGAGCCTCCCCCGCGAGGCTACGAGCCGGGGAGCTCTGGGTTCGAGAATGAAGTGTCAAATGACACACCCCCTTGCTTTAAAGTCTGCCTACTCGGAAATGCAAGAAGGTGCTCTGCTGGTTGTGGTGCGGTTTTTTATATCTATATAATAGATGATCTATTAGGCACAAACCTTTCATAGTATTGCACTGTTCTTCACAATTTTTTCCTCATTCCTCTCCCTTGTTTTTCAATGGGTTATTAGAGCTGGATTTTTAACAGGATGGTTTAGTTAGTGCACTAAAAATATATCTAGCATGCATTATGTGCGATCACGCACAATACACAGGCAACCCGCGTTACCTCTTTTTTGCAAACTGATTAGTGAGCCCGCCCCTCATCCTTGACACTGAAAAGAAATGATGAATATTAATATTGACTTGAGTAAATAATCATAAAAGTTTAATGAATCTTTGCTTAAACTCTCGTTAATCGATCACTAATGACATAAAGCGAACTGAAAGAATGTAATTTAGTTCTCGAGAAGCCAGCGGAAAACGAACCTCTTCGAAATAAAAGAGTAATATGCTCCTCCAAGGATCAAGGCACAGGGTGTTATTCTTTGCATTTCTCCTCGTAGCTGCTTTGGAATGCAATGCAGAAAATGACGACGTTACACAAGAAAGGGTCCGGGCAAACTTTCTTTCAGTAAACACAGGAGAGGACAGGAGATATCAGTACATTCGCCTTTGTCACACGGCAGCCATCTTGGATTTTCTAATACAGCGAGGCAGGCATGAAAGCGAGGCCAGGCGTGTAAGCTCATTTCTGTAAGAAAAAATCCAAGATGGCTGCCGTGTGACAAAGGCGAATTCAAATGGGAAGAGTCGAGGTTGTAGATAACCTCGCTTGTATTCGCACATGCCTTCAGGAGCCTGGCTCGTGCAAGGCAGTCTACTATAAAAACACAGGAAACCCGGTCCATGGCTTTCACTCGTGTGATCTGTTAGCGGCAACGAAGAAAAGCGCGGTTGGCGGCCAAGCTTGGAGGACATCAGAAGAGGCTACACTCATCGAGTTTCAGGTAGGCTGAGGAAATGTAATGTTGCCTAGCTCACGACAGAAAGGTGATACAGTAAATTCCCGCATAAAAGAAAAGTGGATTATGAACACTCTAAAACTTGGTCAGAAAAGGTACCTTATACATAAGAACATATGGAGCCTGAAAAATGAAAGAATATTCCAGCGGAGTTTCAGTAGGTCTCATGCAATCATCTCACAAAATACCCCGTCTGTATGACAAAGGAAAAGCGTGGCCGAAAAGTAGACAGCTTATAATGCTGTACGCAGTACTGTCGTTCACGTTTAAGAATAAAGTTCTTGCGCCCTCCAATTTGAGATTTGAAGTGAACTATAAATTTAAATCGCGCTGTTCCCAACACGCGCGTAAATCAAATTGAATTTTGATTAGCACGTGGGACATCAAATGAGTCACAAGGCTTGGCGCCGACCACTTGAAGGCTTTAGTCTTTTTGGTGACAAACTTTATTGAAACCACTATATCGTGTGGCTACATCTCAGAATAGCGTAGCCTTTCTACACTGTGCTCAATGGATGCCGCGTAAAACGACCTGCCACGAAAATCTGGAAAATATCAAGGCAGATAAAACATTTCTTACATGTTTACTGTAAGGTTCTTATAAGGTTATAAAAATGGTGTCCAAAATGGGTAAATTTAGCCTGACAGGCTTTTCTAAAAATTCAGACTCTTATATATGCGGGTTTGTACTATATAAAAATTCACGCTACCAAATTTCAATTTTAGAGATGATTTTGTCGTTCAAAACTTAGGTGGTGATAGATTAAATGAAGTTCATTTATACTATCACACCTAAGTTTTGAACGACAAAATCATCTTTGCGTATAACGACGTCGTCCCCAGGAAAAGAAAAAAAGCAATTTTAAAAATGAGATGAAAACCAACCATCAAAAATAGAAAATAAAAGACAACCAAACTTAAAAAAACAAGTTTCCACTTTGAAAAAAGCAATTTCAAAATGTGATTTCAGACTTCAGGTGCTCAAAACGAATTATTTTATCTGTTTCACACCTTTCTCTAGCTAGCTAGAATACGTTTGATATGTGTCTGGCTACCCCTGTCTTGCTTACTGCGGTTTTGAGTATTCTGCAAACTCTCTCGCTATCAATTTCCAACCGTCAACCCATCTTCTGGTAATTTCCGCCAATCGAACTCCGAGTCTTTGGCCCACTTATAAGCACAAAGAGTAACGACGACAAAACTCGGGAGTTTGATTGGCGGAAGCCAGAAGGCGGTTTAACGGTTGGAAATCGTTAGCGAGAGTTCGCAGAATTGTAACAAACTGCCATTGTTGTTTGTCGACTGAATTCTTGATTTTTTTTACTCGTTTCTCCCGTCAGGACATGCTTCTGAAGTGCAATCTTATGGAAATCGACAATCTGGTATTTTCGCTATTCTACCCGTTCCCACTCTGCCATTCACCGCCTACTGTGGCCTGGTAACTAGCGGGGGAGGCTGGACTGTGATTCAAAGGCGTCTTGATGGCTCGGTTGATTTCTACCGTGGCTGGGCCGAGTACAAGAGGGGGTTTGGTAACAAGGATGGTTCATACTGGCTTGGCTTGGATAACATGCATGCGATGACGTCACCGAGGAGATATGTGCTGAGATTTGACATGGAAGATTTTCAAGGCAACAAGCGCTATGCGCATGCCGAGTACGATAATTTTGTGGTGGGCAACGAGGATTCCAATTATACAGTAACCATTGGCAGCTACTCAGGTTAGCGATTCCCCTTAAACAAACAAATAATGAAAAGAAGCAACGACACGAAACAAAAATGAAACGAAACAGAAAGAACCGAGAACAACTTATACAATAACGTGTTTGGATGGCGTTCGAACTATGGATGTTTCCCTTTTATTTCGTTCTTTTTTACTTACTTTTTTGCTACTTTCCTTCTTCTATTTTTCTTTCCTAATATCTTTTTTCTCTTTCTCTCATTGTTTCTCTTTAATTTCTTTCTCCATTTTTATTAAAGAATTAATTGGTTTGTTTATTTATTCGTTTAGTTAGTTAGTTTATTTATTTGTCTTGTTTATATATTTTCCTGTCATTTTCCCAAGGAAACGCTGGAGACTCGTTTGCGGCCTGGCACAATGGACAACAGTTCTCTACTAAAGACAATGATCACGACAGTGCCGAAGCCAGCTCATGTGCTATCTCTTATAAAGGGGGCTGGTGGTACAACCACTGAGACCGCGCCAATCCCAACGGCCTGTACGGACGCGCGACGTACGATGGCATTCGCTGGGCGACCTGGTCTGGCTTCCTGAAGAAAGTAGAAATGAAAATACGACCATACAAATGACAAAACTAAAGCCCTGGCCAAACGAAACGCAAGTTCCCCCAAAACGACACAAGTTTTGCTATAGTATAGTTTATAGTATAGTTTATGAAGCAACCTTTTGCAGCATGCAGCTGGATTACAGGAGCGTGTGCGCACTTATAATAAATACTCTAAATACTTATATGTTACGAAGTTTTGAAACGAACAGTGCTTACTGGTTTTTTATGTACAGAACTTGATCTCAGACTATTCATGGCTGTTGGAGTTGCTTATCATAGCTCTACACAAGGGCAGCAGAGGGTTGCCCGACTTCAAGCTGCGCCTAAATTTGATGACGTTTCCGGTCTTCTGCCTTCTAGTGTTGCGAGACCGGTTAGCTCCAAAGCCTCCCGCACTCCAGGAACCATGATAGACAATGCGCGCTTTTGGATGCTCAAGTTTGTGGCTACTTCCGTCAACTTGAGCTCGTCATTTTCGTTTGGACACAAACTTGCGCGGACTTGCGATGACTTGTGTTCACTTGCGTCCACTTTTAACTCGTTTAAATTGTTATGCAACTTGCGACAACTTGCGTCTCGTTTGGCCACCGCATCGCAAGTGTACTCCCAATAGAACTGGGAGTTTAAAATACTTTGTTATTGGACTTTCAGTAGATTTTCAAAAAAAGGACTGAAAAAATACAATAGGCAGAGCTGGGTTCAGCACACGGCAGACATGAAAAACAGTTGTAGCTGTTTTGATTTTTATTTGTAAAAGTAACTAAATGTAGACCTTGATGTATTGCACCGTGTACAATAAAGTCCATGTATGTAGATGAAGATGAGTGTCGAAAACATAATGCAAAGTAAAAACAATCGGAAACGAAACCTATGGCAACAAACAAACAACCAATCAGGAGGCGACTAAAATGCAAGTAATCATTTGCTTGGTTTTTGTTTCAATCTGATCGGCTGGGAGAGCAAAGTTGCGATGCTCGGCCAATCAAGACGCGAAGAAAGCGTCGAAAGTAAACCTGGTTTACTTTAGACACTCATCCGAAATCCGCTCCGTGTCGACATGTAAGCCACTCTCATTTATTGGTTTCGTCCGATATTAGACGACAAACTATGTGTACAAATCTCAGAATAAATCTCCAAACAAAGTCTTACTCTTCATTTGCCGAAATCGCACTACATTTTACATTTGCTAAATCAGCTGATCGAAATGGATGCTTGCGCTTTAGCTACGACTTGGTATATTGTTCATTGTTACACTAACAACCGCATATTACATTTCGACGCACCCAAATTATCACTCTCCACCACTCTCTCATGGTGCCTGCTGCCATTTTGTTTTCTGGATTTTCACCATTGATGATTCGAAAAATATTGAATATGGAGCGAGAGACACAAAACCTCATTCTCTTACCCAGAGCTCCCCGGCTCTCGAGGGGCCGGGAGGCTCTGGTGACAGCCACTAACGCATGCGCGAGATTTGATGCAGAGCCGTTGAGAGAAAGATCTTTCTGTGCATGCACCAACGTTCAAAACCAGCCAATCAGCAAAAGTCCTCAAATGGATGTCCCCAGAGCCTCCCCTGCGAGCAGACGAACCAGGGAGAACAGAACAGAACAGAAACCTTGAAGCCTCTGGGTACGAGAATACAAGAGCCTTAAATCTTCAACATTCTCGCAGACAATATATAGATTTAGACAATGCCTAAAAGCGGAACTCCAATCATACACACCCCACTTCTTACTGAATGGTTTATTCTATAACAAATGTATCCCTTTTAAGGAGCCCAGCTTGGGATACCCAGCCTGGAATTTTATGTGAATTTTGAAATGATCATCCTGAAATTTGTGCTTACCCAACCTGGAATTTTACGCTTGCAAATACTACCGTTGATTTATTGAGCTGAAAAAATAGCCTCTTCCATCGCGGGCTACACCAGCAACAGAGAGTTGGCAAATATTCTCCCATTTCGCTATTAGTTCAGTCCCTTTTGTCTCCTTGCATCTCTAACTGTTTACGCCTTTACTAGTAAAGAATCCAGATCAATCTCTGTGATTATCAATGTATTTTGGGGGAGTTGGAGTCCAAACCGAACGCTGCTGCTCAGTGATCTAAGACGGACTGTGATTGGCTGTGTACACGGGTCTACAAGTGCGTATGCGTAAAGAAGAGCCTGCGATGTTTTCGTAAACCGCTGAACGTTCCGTTTTGGCTTGGATGGGTGCTTTCTCAGGCGACGTTGAATGATACGTATAGGGCTCCACTCCGCGCCTTCGGCGCGTGGAGTTCCGCTCAAGGTACTACAGGAGGCTCCCGAGGGTACAATTTGAAAAATTATATCTCGCTTTATATTTCGTTTTACCCAATCAGCATTTCAGCATGTTTTTATTAAACATTTAGCTTTGTTTTGATGTAATGCGCATACCGATACCACGCCCTGTTTCGCGAGAATCGGTCTCCATAGTAACCACTACATTTTCACTAAAAATCTAAAAACTCACACGTTTTTAAAAACAGACCCAAACTAAGTGCACCAGGTTATTTTGCATTAAAAAAGGGACAAAAATGACCGTGCCCGTAGCAAAAAATTAATAAGTTAATAGGTTACCGATTAATAAAGTTAAAACGCAACAGAATTAATAATATTATGAGTTTCCATACGGGCATGGTCAAAATCCTTCTAAATGTACTATCTTTTCGTTTCAGAAAGTTTCAGAGACAGAGCTGAAATCTACACGCACTTATTCATCATTTTCGGTGTTCAATCGCCTTAATTACAGTGAAATAACTTCCTTACTTCACGAATTTTTGATTCTATGGCTTTGTTCGCTTCAGTTGGCAAGATGCGTCCGTGTAGGTTATTTTTAACCAGTCAGCGGTCTTTTGTATTCAATATTTCCCCCCAAATAAGGATTTTTTGTCCTTATACAGCAATGTTTTTCGCGCGAAAATAAGTACACGCTACTAAGCAAAGTAAATTGGATTAAATTTCACTCAAGTTTCAGAAGTCACGCGCGCTCGTAAACAAGCTCAGAACAAACCGCATAGCTGCGAAATTTTGGTTTTTACAACATTGGCTTTTTATAACAAGTAAGAATCTGTTTTTTAAGCTGCCAAAAACATGTTTTTATGTCTCAGGAATGATTCATCGATCAATGCACACGGCATGACTCCACCAGGGATTAAATACTGGAAATGAAATGCGATCCGGCTTGACCAACACAACAACTGTTAATATTTCATTGTTTTTAACATTAGGAGAGGAAAAGAAGCAACCTCTGGAAATTATTTCGTTGCTACAAATGATTAAAACCTCTATGAACAAAAGTAAAGTACTTTCTCGCATATAAAAGCCGAATTCTGTGTCCAGTTAATGACTAACAGTAGGTCAAGGGTCACTGACAATACCAGATAAATACTCAGGCAGGATAAAAACAAGGTATAACATTACAATATTTGGCGCGAAAAACGTTGCATTTCTCTCTCGATTTTTGTAGGAATTCGTGAAATTTCAAAGTTTTAAACTACCCTATATGATAAATAGTATCATCAGCATCTGGTTGGGTGATTCTGGGGAGAATTGAAATTTCGATCATGAGCCTCCTCTAGTACCTCAAGAGAAGATATTATTGTAGTTCTTTATTTTGTATTTTTATTTCAATCGCACAGTTTTCTCGTGTTTAAATGTCCATACATTTCAGTATTTTTACCGAAGCCCGTGTATAGTGGTAACACTTGCTGAGGCGCAGACCGTAATCGCATCCAAAGCGTTTCGTTACGGAAAATCCTATTGCGTGACGGTGATATCTTTTTGTCCTATTGTCCTGGGTGTTAATCTACCCTTGACATGCCTGAAATGGGATTTGAAAGCGTTACACGCTTGAATGAACACAGTGCTCATGTTTCGCCTGCCAATCCAAATCTGAATTTAAATTTCTAACGACGTGCTGTGTTCAAGAAACCGTTGCGGCCGGAGTGGAGGCTGCTAAAAAAACTCCCTTTCAATGGATTCTCTCGGGATTATCTCAGCATTAGCTCCCTAAATGTAAAGTAAAAACCAATTGCTATGGAAAATGTACAACCCAGAAGCAAACGAAGTCCTGAAGAGTTGTTTAACAAGTTCTTTGAAGCTGAAGATTGCGGACAAATATTGCACGCGTTTCAACGTTTGGTAAACTTACTCGGAGTGAGAGCTGAGTCTCCGAGAGAATTCTACCAATGTTTGAAAGGCAAGTTGCAGTCTTGGAAGTGTAAGAGCCTTTGGGAGCTTCTAGACAACCGGGCGAATCATAAAGACTACGAGAAAGGGAAATCATGCGATACTTTGCAAGTTTTAGTTATCGGAGCGGGACCCATTGGACTAAGGACGGCTATAGAAATGGCTTTGTTGGGAGCTCAAGTTGTTGTGGTCGAAAAAAGGACCAGTTTTTCGCGAAATAATGTGCTCCATTTATGGCCGTTCCTTATAGATGACTTTCGATCTTTGGGAGCCAAAAGATTCTACGGCAAATTCTGCTCTGGAACCATAAATCACATCAGTAAGTCCATCTCCTGTGTTGTGTTATTGGTATTTAATAATATGTTATTATGTATTGATGCATTCTGCATATTATTCTGCTGTAGTTTGCAAAACTTAGATTTATCTTGTTTCCTGCTGCTTGGTAAAACATATTGCATGTTATTGAATTTCAATTAAGAGTTCTGTTACTACAGCAGTTTTCATATTTCTGTGAACTCTGCACTAACTAATTAATTGTGTTTTCAATGCGTTTACTGAATAAAACATCTAAGCAACCCGGTGGCTTTTGTAAAACCTCTGAGGGATGTTTTTGGTTGATAAGTGTTTTGTGCGACCAAAGAAAGCTGCTAAGGTTTGGCTGTTGCTTCAGAGATGGGAGAATAATAGTGAAACCCGCAGTTTATGACTTACTTTGGCCACGAGTCAAAACAGGAACTATAATATTATATACACCGCTTGAGCATAGTACTATATAGTACTAGTAATAACATTGCTTATGCAGAGTTTGGCCACGAGTCAAAACAGGAACTATAATATTATATACACCGCTTGAGTATAGTACTAGTAATAACATTGCTTATGCAAAGCTTGGCCACGGTGTTATCCTTTCATGTTCCACGTCAGAATCAGAACTGATTCATATCGCAGGTTTCTACCGGCAATTAGGATGATAAGAAAATCCTAATCTTAATCTTAACCTCTGTAACTATAGTCCTTTATTATTGAGTTCGCGTGAATATTCCAATGTTTACATGTAAGTACTTGCTTGAAAGATAAATTTCCAAATAGAATTCCTACAATTCATGCATGCTTTACACATTTCAATAAGGTAAGATTTCACGTATTCACGACTATGATCAATATGCAGAAGTGTTGTTTCCCAATAAAAACATATCAAGTACAGTTGCAATGATCTAAAATTGATAAGATATCAAGTGATATTGGCTTGGTATTACATATTCCGTCTCCATGAATAATAGCTTCATAAAGCTTTAAAAGCTGACCATTAGAATAATAAAACAACAAATTAAAATCATAATATTATTACTCCATAAAACATAAAACACTTTTTGGGATTATGATAGTTTGTTTTGATTGTGGGCCGCTCTATTCGTCATGCGCAGTAACAAGGCAAGGTTGCTTACAACTCAGAACATCAATTTTTCGCTTGATAAACGACATCTTAATTGCAAGCAGTTATTGTCTATTCTTCTCAGATTATTGTAAATTATTTTGGGTTTAAAACATTTTAGTTTTGCTTTATCTTAAGCTCGTTGCCATGCCACCTTCGTCTCTTGCTAACCGCGTATTATCAATTGCTTTTGTGCTTATTGTTATGTATTCAGCTCCGCTAACACCAACCGGCGTTGGTTATTTTCAATAAGCCCCAACCATCAATGTATCAATCACATTACCTTTCCAAATGATAGTATTTGTAAAAAAAAAATTAATAGTGGCAGACATATGCTGTCTATGATTATGTGAATATAGAATGCAACCTTCACGAACTTAACTTTTTCTTTGAAAAGCACTTTAAAAATACTAAAAAATCACAATGAGTTTACCGAATTTTTCAATTTCTTTTCATTTTCAACAATATGAAAACTGCTCAGTGGAACCCAGCCAAACTAGCCTGAGTATTCCGCCTGATACTCAGGCTACAGCCCAAACTTACTATATTCAGTATATTCCAAAGGAGAACTATATAAAAGCAAGTTTTTGTAGTTTTCTCTGGATAAGTTTGCCATTCAAAGAGGAAGAGCAGGTCGAAAAGACTGCACACGAAGTGTAGTTCCAGGGCCGTAGCTAGCGGAGGGGCAGAGGGGGCAGTTCCCCCCCCCCCCCCCCCCCAGCGAATCAAAATTTTTAGTGTCAACATGTGGGGAAAAACCTGCTTGCCCCCCCCCCCCCAACAAAAAACAAAGGATGACCAAGGCTTGCCCCCCCCAAGACAAACATTTAAGCTACAGCCTTGAGTTCTCGATGAATAAGCCCTTTCAGCGGGCTCAATATTCAGTGCCAAGCGAAACAAACATTTAAATAGGCTCGCCAAGGATCTTCCATTAATTTTCCCCCCTGGCGCTACTCTTACTCCAGTACTTCCTGTTCTGACGTATTTTCCTTCTCCAAACAACAGAGTATCTTGCCTTTAATAGAAGTGCTTCTCAATATGAAGAGTTTGGAGGAAAACAAACCGGATGTACAGTTCTTGGTCCTTGTAGATCTGGTCCTATTTTTAAAGTTTTCTTTTTTCCCTTTAATAGGAGGTCGCGGGGTCGAAATAGTGGTTTCACTTGATATTGGACCGAAATAAAGTCCGCATTCCTAAACTGAAAATACAAACTTTTTCTCTCTACTCATCAGCTTTTCTCTATTATTTTCTGAAGTTTATCTTATTCCGTTCATTTCTGTATGTTTCGTTTCCTGTCTTATTTTAGTTTAATATTTTCTATTCTCGCCATTAGCGCTATTTATTTAATTAATGCTCATTTTTATCGATAATGCTAAAGACCTCTTGTAAGTCACTCCTTTGTTATTGTTTTCATTCTAAATTCGAAGACGAATTACATGAAGAAATCTAGGAACAATCACTTCTACAAACAGTGGTTCACATTGGTTAAATTCGCGCGCGTATATGGCAGACAGGAAGACCGCGACGCCTCTTTTTTATTCCCGATTCTGCCCCTCCTTCTGCACCATTGCACGGTTGGTAAAACTAGGGAAAAGCTAGCCCCGTCGCCAGGGAAAAATAAAAACGACAAGCTGCTTACGCGACGAAGGCTCTTCTAAACCAAAGTAAAACCTATTTTCGCGCCCTTTTCACGCTCGCGCGCGCGCCACAGGTAGCCCAAATCTCGACAATACAAAGTTACTCCAACAATCTTGTGAAACTCCACAGGTATTAGACGTCTTCAGTCTATCTTTCTAAAGACGGCGCTCATATTTGGCGTTAAGGTCTTCACTGGCGTCACCTTTGAAGAAGTGCTGGAACCGGCCAATGACGACGAAGGATGGAAGTGTCACGTGACTCCTGACAATCATCCAATCAATGAATACGAAATCGATGTCATCATCGGCGCGGATGGCAAGAAGAATGTGCTTCCGGGATTCGCGCAGATCGAGATGAGAGGTAGGTTAGGATGTGAGAGTACATTGTTTAGACTGTGGCAGTATGTGTATATATGGCTTATAATTTAAAAATAAAATATTTGATTTTAATAACATTCAATGTATTTTGTTTTGGGGGTCTTAATTGTATAGGTTCTCTTGCTATCGGGATAACGGCAAACTTTGTCAACCATTTCACCGAGGCTGAGAAGAATGCAGAAGAGATAAGCGGTATTGCGTACCAATTCAACCCCGCGTTCTTTGACAAGTTGTACCAGCAGAAGAAAATCAAACTGGAAAACATCGTGTACTACAAGGACGAGACGCATTACTTTGTCATGACCGCCACTAAAGCGAGCTTGCTGGAGAGGGGCGTTATTATAAAGGTAATGCAGCGCATGCGCAAATACGATAGTATGCATACAGCCAGCCTCGTACCACGAGCCCGTCATCTTTTGGCCAGCGGCAAGATTCGGGTCTCTGGGGGAATCCGATTTGTGAGCATGCGTGGTAGGTCAAGATCATAACAGAAAACGTACAGAAAACTTTCAAACCGGAAACCCAGAATCTGGGTTTTTTTTAAATCGATTCCCCCAGAGCCCTGAATCTTGCCGCTGGACAAAAGATGGCTCTGGGACCCAGAGCTCCCCGGCTGCTCAAATTGCGGGGGAGGGCCTTTTTTGCTCATTAGCTGATTTTTAACGTTAGACCATGCGCAGAAGGTCTTTTCCCTCAGCGGCTCTGTATCAAGTCTCGCCTGTGCTACGCTTTCGCCATAGCCTCCCCATTCTCGTACCCAGGGTTCCCCGCGCTCAATGATTGATAGTAGATTTACTTGGCTTATGATTGGCTGATTGGAAAACCATTCAGCAGCAAGTTGTCTTTTCTCTTGTTCGTACTGCAGTCATGCGAATTTTACACTGAGCACATGTGCAACCTGCAATTGCACAGCGATGTACACGTTATATTTTGTGTTGTAGGATATTGGAAACCCAGCGTTACTCTTAGCTCCTGAAAATATACATCAAGAAGAGTTGATGAAATATGTGGTGGATACAGTACATTACGCTACCAAAGGACAGCTAAACTCATTTGAGTTTAAGATGACAGACAGAGGTAATAATATGATATATAATATGACGTAATATATGCTATGATATTATGATATGATGATAGATATGATATCATATCATATACGATATCGCCTACGCTACCCAGTTCCAGGAGGACGCTAAAAAAAACCCTGAGGTGTTATTTTAATAAACCCTCTGTCAGTACCACCCTCAGTAATAATAATGGTCGTGGTCATGGTCGCTTGGCAACCATTTACGCCGTTGAGACCCGGGCGTAATTCAGCTTTAGTATGGGAAGTCGGCCTCCGATATTTATATTTGTATTTTAACGTGAAATTCCGCCTCTTAGTGCTTTTTATGAGACGTTATTGATTCTGCACTGACGGCAAAAAATGGGCAAAAATAATCAAATCCTGTCCCCTTGATCTTTAGGGCAGCCAGATGTCGCCGCGTTTGACTTCACGTCCATCAAGAAAGCAGAGAACAGCGCGCGCATCAGAGAGAGAAAGGGAAGCAAGCTCCTTATTGGTCTGGTGGGCGATAGTCTATTAGAGGTGAGTGGTGTGGCTGTCGCTAGTTAGTGTGCTAGCTTTTTCTGACGTCCCTTCGCGTATCACTATCTCCCTGTGTTACACGTCCTGTAATCTAGTGAGGTGCGCGCATCAGCCGCCATTTTGATAGCATATCGACATACCAAGTCTGAGAAATCATCCATTTCCATAGTAGAGAAAGCCAGGGGAATTGAGCCCCTGAGTTACGTTTTTCCCAATACCACCGTGGTGCCTCACGGTTATTCTCTGCGGTCAGGTCCTCAGAGGGCCCAGAAGTTTCGAGGCCGCACTGATAGACTCAATAACTTTGCCACTGTTCGTTATTCATAATTAGACAAATTATCTGTTAAGTATTGTAAATATCAGTATTGTCTCTGACCTCCACTGCAATTCAGCCAATGCTGCTATGTGGCTCAATAAACATATATTATTATTATTATTATCGGCTGATTTAGATAATATAGAGCAATTTTCTCGATAGAATTTGGTAAATCAAATCTGAAACTTTGTTTCTAGATGTTTATGAAGATATTTCTACACGTAATTCATCTTTTAATATCGAACGAAAACAATAACAAAGGAGAAGCTGACACGGGCTCTTTAAGGATCAGCAGGGTCACACTAAGGCTGAGGACCTTGGTTGATTCTTCGGCTATGCTCTGCGGCATATGCATGCAACCAAGATACCTTTATTTATTGTACTAAGCTCTCGTAAGCGACCAACACCTATTGTTCAAGTAGGAAGCCGCTTGGTGGTCGCTTACGAGAGCCGTTCTCGTAAGCGACCAGCTCCGTTAACGACCACAATTTTCAGTTCCCGAGGTGGTCGCTTACGAGAGCTTCGACTGTAGAGAGTTTCTTGTAGTTACAGCCCCTTGAATAATTTTCGCTAACATGTGTCTCCCCGCAGCCCTTCTGGCCCACCGGTTCTGGTTGCGCCCGCGGTGTTCTGAGCTCGCTGGATGCTGCATGGATGGTCCGATCTTTTGCGAGTGACAAACCACCCCTTCAGATCCTCAGCGAACGCGAGAATATCTATCGACTGCTGAGTGGGACTAGTAATGAGAACCTGAGCAAGAACTTCGTGGCGTATTCCATCAACCCGAGTACCCGATACACGCATATTCCGCATAGAAAACTAGAAGAGGTGAGCAAATAATCAGACATTCGAGTTCAGGTAGATCCTTCATATGTGGTACACTATAGTGTCATCCGTATAAATATCTCCCATGTCTTATAGAACGAGGATATACAGAAGGACACTATAGTGTAACAAGAGTGGATTAACAAGAGTTAGAATCTTTCGTACAGTATTTGTCCACATCACAGTCAGAAAAGTGTCTATTTTTAGATTTGAATTTCGCGCGCGAAAGTATTCGAATGCTCAGGTTTAGGGTCAGACACATTATGCTCGGAAATTTGACCATTATGCTTTTTAGCGTCACCCTTAAAATCTTCCCATTATGCCGAAAATTATGTTCGTGTCGGACCATTATGCTCGTGTCACGCTGGCAAAAATGTTTACCTTGACCCCACCCAAACGAGTCCTCAAAGCTTAAAACGCAACATTTTTACTTTTTTAACTCACAAATCACTACAAGGTGATCTTAAAACGCAACATTTTTAATTTTTAACTCACAAATCATTACAAGGTGATCTAACATGTCTAGAAGAATTAACCAAGCCTCTTGGCCACTAACCAAGCCTTAGAAAGACCAGATTATCAGACAGGAGTCAGATTCAAAGCCAATTCGATTTTTCTTCTTCTTACATTTTCAATGAAAATAGGGAATATTAATTTTGTAGCATTATGCTAAAATCATACTGAAAATTCGGCCATTATGCCAGCATTATGCTCGATGCTCTGACTATGCTATTATGCTCAAAATTATGCCGGCATAATATGTCTGACCCTACTCAGGTTCGAATGCTCGTATACCCAATACACAACAAATAGAGAATATCTTACCTTATCTTTGCGACTTTAAAGGTTTTTCGATTGATCTGCGATTTAATTTTAGGCTGGACTCACAACTGTTTGCGTGGCGAGAAAGTGGGAACCCTGTGGATGACGAATTTTCGCCGGAATCCTTGTTCTAAAAATAGACACTTTTCTGATTGTGATTCGGGCGTACATAGTAAATATGGAAACTCTTGGTAATCCACTATTGAGTGTAACATATATGAAGGATCTAGGTGAGTTCACTACCCTTTGGAAGACCTGAGGCGAGTCGTGTGGGCTCCCTGTGTTTACATAGCTAGGCTGCTAAGCCGCCATCGCCTGATGGTTTGTCTTGTGACTTTAAAGGCCCATCACCAACCGAGAGCCTTTGCAGACTCTTAGCCAATCAGAGCACTCGGAAGACAATGGAACATTTTGAAAACAAAAGAAAACAGGGCGCAAAGCCTCCCGGTTTGTCTTGTGACTTTAACTATGGCCATGAAGGCATAGAACAACTGACCAATCAGAGGGCAAAGTAAGTACCACTTACGTTTTGTCGTGACCCAAGAAAACAAGAGACACTGTGTGCTTGTATTTTCTTTACAAGTTCTGATTGGCTGACTAAACAATAATCCAGGACCTCTACCAACAGGAACGCGAAGAAAACGTGCGTCTGATTTACTTTCGACAGTCATCTGAAATGCACTCTAATTCCCCAAATTAATATTATCCAAGCAAGTGCGCCTTACCTGTTTTCCGTGAGTGAAACCGATAGGATGAGATAGGATTGTTGTTAATGGCCATGGGTTTTTATAGGTGTACCACTTGTACGACACGGATGATCCAGTGAACGCAGACTTCAGTCTCGGGAGCCCTCCCAGTTACCTAGGCAACAAAAGTAAGTACGCAATTAAAGTGGATTCGATATGAAAATTTAAAAAAGGCCCTCCCAGCTTCAACTTGACGTATTTTCCCATACATTTCTTTGTAAAAGGTAAGCCACAATACAAAGTTTTTGAAATTCATATCTCACTGAGCCTCTAAACCTTGCTGTTTTAAATACTGATGTGATTGGATTACCGGATTTCAATTCCTGATAACTGTTAGATATCATCAATCAATATTAACGTGATAATTAACAAATAGATCTCGTTTTGCGTGCGTGTGTACTGTAATAGATACAAAGATGACGTCACAGAATGTCATACGCACAAAAAAACGAGATCTATTTGTTTTATACAACAACAAAAGCGATTTTTCTAAAGATGAATGAGCTCAAACAGTGCGCGCATTTCAAACTCGGTTTTGCTTGCATACGTGCGCTATGACGTCAATCGTGCGTGCGTACTCTAATAACACACGGCCTGTCAGCCAATCAGAGCGCGCGTTTTACTAGTGTTGTATAAAGGCCTATAGTATGGAATGAATCATGTAAACAAGAGCAAAGCAATGCATTGGGGACAGGGTGAGACGGCCCTACTCAGACTAGCCAATTAGTATTATTTGCCTTGTGATAGCTAAATTCGATACCTTCAGGTAAGCAAGCTCGACAAGCACATAATAATGGCTGAACAGGCAAGACACAAATCGCATGAAATTTAAAAACTGAAATGGTATCAAAGAACTTCTCCATTCTTTCTTATTATAATGATTCTCATATTCGAGGTGCACTTTCCTTCGTTTTATCGATATATCTAACCAAGTCCGCATAATAACTTTTGTGTTTCTAAGAACTCGCTAAACTAAATATGATAATTCTCGTTTCGCATTCGCACATTCTTGTCTGAGATCTCCGTTTCCAGACAGCATCTACTTGCAGCAATTAGCAGCCATGATTTCTTCACTATTTGTTTATTTAAAAGAAAAGTGCTCTCCTCAAGATGCGAGCTTTCCTCTTGGGGTTTAAAGTATACTTGCGTTATGTTTGATGCCGATATTCCTTTGTTGCATATAAAACTAAAAGCCGACTCCAAGACCGACATTTTGGCCTTGTTGTTCACACATTCTTGTCTGAAATGTTCGTCTTTTGTTAACACAAAGGTGTCAAGAAACGAACCATCAGCACAGGCGCTAAACCTACCATGGGGAAGAATAGAAACCGCGTGAAATTTAGCACCGAGCTAAGCGTGGAACAATACAGCGCTAACTCTTCTTGCTCAAGTTTGGATGACCTGACTTCGCCGAGACCGAGAGCACACTCCGAGGTACGTAAACCCCTTGGCGTGGGGTGGAGGCAGTCTTCCAGATAAAAATGATAAGGTTATCAGAGAGCGCCACGACAGTGTATATGCTAGGGGCCGACCATTTGACATTTTTTTCCAGAGGCATTTGGCGTGCAATGTTTTTTTAGCTGTAGTTGACAATTTCTTTCCTTGAAACAAAGGTTGTAGGATTTTTTTTTTCGGCTCTTCGGGCCGTGCAGGATTTTTTTTCCAAAAGCCCACCTCACCCCCCGCTAATGGTCCCCCCCCCCCCCCCCCCCCCCCCCGCTATATCATAAAAGCCTGCGGCTCGTGTCTCTCCCAACATCACGCGTGCTCTTGCGCCGATAGTCATAGAAAGTTGTGCTCTAATGCTTAATTAACATGGAAAAACTCCTATGACGCAGCCGTCCTTTGATCTACAGGAGCTCACGTCAGGCGGAGAAGAAATATCTGATGTATCTAAAAAGGGAAAGAAGAAAAGTAAAAAGTGGAAAAAGTCGCGCGCGTCGACATCACCAGAGGACGTGTCAGAGGGGCGAAGCAGCAAGACCAAGAGAAGGTTTCTCAGCAAGAAACACAAAGTGACGCGCACCAAGTCTAGTCCGGCACCTGAGCCAACGACACCGGAAGTGGAAAAGGAAAAGCACTCGCGAAAGCGGAGCTTTTTCGGGTTTGGGCGGAGCCACAAAGCGAAGAACAAGGCAGGACGGAAATCACCAAGACTCAAGGAAGAGGTTATCCAAGCACAAAGTAATGTGTATAATGTGGAAGAGGGCATTGCTGTTGAGGGGAGGGTGGAATCGCAAGGACCGAGTAGGAAATGGAGCTCTGCTTCGCAAGGAAAAACACAGGGCACCCATGAGGAGGCTGTACAGTTTCAGCGAAATACAGGAGAAGGTACCCAAAACGAGCTAGTACCTTTCAAGCGCGATTCCTTGCGGCGTTCAGCACGAGATATAATCGCCGAAATGAACGCCCGCGATGCTAAGATAGCCGAAGAAACAAGCGCGCCCCCAAGCCGGAAGCGGCCGATGAGGAAATCGCTTACCACAGGAAACCTGAAGAAGCCACTAGAGGCTATGAGTAGTAATGAAACCGAGAGAAATGAGGTTAAACGTGCCGCAAGTGATTTGGGTATTCGGACGCCACCGCCCAAGCAAGCGAAACAGGAGAGCTTGTGGGACGCGATAGCAAGGTAAGAGGACCATGCTGCCTGTAGTACAAATACTTGGTGTAGCTATCTACACCAAGTAGAAAGAGCCAACTTATCTGAGTTTAGCCTTGTTCTCTCTCTTACGCGCGCACTCCAAACAAAACGAGGGCCCTAACTTTTTGCATATCTTGCGCGCCAAGCAGAGTAGGTAACCAAGATAGTTTTTACGGTGAGTGAAAATACCGTCTGATTCTAAAGTTAGCGCGCTCGCTATCTCGGTCGTGTAACGTGTAGTTTTTATGGTGTCTTGAAGTTGAAGGAATGATTTTAGTTTTTCTTTTCAGTACTAATGTACTACACTTAATCATGGCTCACTTTATCCTCGTAACTATCTGCAATAAGAATTACACTTGTTTTCAATAAAACCTCACACCGGTAGCAGTTATCGTTACTTGCGTGAGAAATTCATTTGGGCAAAACTTTAACAGATATTGTGAACCATGCCTACTTCTACAATAAGTGCCCATACGTGATCCTACAGTCAGGGCCCAAATTCCGACAAACGTAGAGTTAAGATCGATGCGATTAATTCATATCCGTTGCGACTGGAGATATATTAGTCGCCATGCGGGGACTAACTTGATGTAATAAACTCTCTAGGACAAACATTCTGACAAACAAGTCTTTCAACTTGGTGACCACTCGCATCATGATTACTGGCGACCGTGAAAAGTTGAAATAGCCTTGTGAGGCTGGGAAGAGGTTCGGGGCGTGTTTTTTTAACGCAAAGTTATGTTATCAAGTGTGTATAAATTTGTATGTTTTTTTTTGTTTTCGTTTAAGTTTATCACCGCGCAGATCGGAGCAAGCAGTGCCCGTGTTATCCCAGATGAGTCCGGAAGCTGACAGACCGGATGTGGCGCCACACCCGAATGTGTCTTCTGTAGTGCGCATGGCAGCCATGCTTGCTATGGCGACACCGCTGCTCATTGATGACCGCAGGCCTATAGAAGACAGTCGACTTACAAAGGTAAATCTTGCTGCATTGTATTTTAGTGAAACGGGGCAAGCAAAATTCACTTGCGTGTATTGTATGATTTATTACTTCAAAACTGTAGCACCAATGTGAACATTCCAATAAAATGAAAGATTCGACTTTTAGCGGTACTTTAGTGCATGTGCCCCTTAAGAAGCTCGTCAAAAAAAATTGAAACCCAATTGAGTTGTTTAACTGACATTTTTATTTGATTTTCGTATTTTCGGCACAGACATTTCTATAATATCGTGTATCAGTGTTGTGTCCGTTGCACGTAATATTATTGTTGAAATATACAATTTTAGACATTCCACTTAGCCCTCAAGTGCCCATACGTATTTGAAATCTTAATAGAGTCCTAAAGTCATGAAGTCAAAAAAAAAAAAAATTTTCAATATAGCAATATTTATCCCTTGATTTCGAAAGTCCATATCGAATGAAAGCTACACACCGAAAATGAGGCAAATCGATTGCAACGCGACCGAGATATGGCCCACAGTATACTTAATTTTCTTTAACAAATCACTGTATTTTTGGTTCAAAGAAAAGTATGTATTCAGCGGGCCATATCTCAGTCGCGTTTCAACCGATTGAGCCCAATTTTTGCATGCAACGTTCTTTGGAGTTGGTCTTCCATTAATCGAGGACAAAAATCTAACATTCGAAAATTTTCTTATTTCTGACGTCACACTTTAGGACTCTATTGGCTGGTTTTCAACTTCAACTTTTTTATTCATATTTACAAACTATTATCAACAAATCCAGCCTGCATACAAAAAGCAGACGCCAGTCAAGGTAGGCAGGGTGGGGAGGTGACTACAGTTTTCTAGAGGGCTCGATATTTGTGTCCATCATTTATCACAGGCTCTTTCAGCAAAGTGCGCTCGTGACTACTGACTAGTATAATTGTTGTTTTATAAATCCCAGTTGAGCGCCAGTGGGCACGTGAGAAGTGCCATCAGCAGGTTTAACACCATGGACGACTTCACTCCGTCATTGAAAAGCCACAGGAATCCCGCGCGACCACGGACACTCAATATGTAAGTGACAGAAACCACAGGACTGAAAGTCGCGGCAGACATTTGCACAAGACATCAACAAGAAATTTATCTAGACTTTCCTGTAAAATGCAGAGAATACAGCGAGACCCCTTCACTTAACGCATTTAAATGGCGTATTTGGCAATTTCTAAGCATGAAAAAGAAAGATAGGTCTTTTATGACTGGGAAATGTAGCAAAAGATTCCAGAGCTGGAGTTTTTACAGGGGTAATACTCCGTATTATCTTGTTGGTAATTTTTTTCGTGCTAGAATCTAGTACCTACAATAACGCACGATATGTATTGAAATTGCAACTGAAAAATCAGTTTGAAGCGAAGCTGTAAAACATTTCTTGGTGTGATGACGGGGGGTACACTTGGTCATATGATGTGTGACGTCATCCATAGCGTCATCATTTAAGCACCTTCAGGTAAACAAGAAAAATTCTCGGGAAGAAAAAGTGATAAGACAACCAAGATTGGGCAATGTAGTTTAGGTAGCAAGTGCTACAACATGTCCACGTGATGTGACATCATCAATGACGTCATCAAAGTTCAAGCAAATAATGTCTCGCGAAGGGAGTATTCCAAGGCAGCCAAATAGGTGTATATGGTGGTGGTCACGTGATGAGCCATTGAACTGACTGCTGCTTATTGGGAGCTCCGCTTTTAGGCAGTGCCTAAATTTATATTTTATAATACCAGGGAGGATGACTCTGTAGACATGTCAGACGGACGCAAGGAGAAAAGCGAGAGGGACTGGCAGCCAACTGCGCTTGCGTTCGTCGAGGGGAAATCAAAACCGACGATCTTGGAAGTGGCGGAGACGAGACATAGACGGTTGACCAAACAAGAGTCTTTAGAAGCTGTAAGTCTCCGTTTCTCCTGATCGACCTAAAGCCAGTAAATAGCCTTTTTGTTCAACACTAATTTGATTTCATGTCAGTTATTTTGATGAAAACAAGCGCGCGCAAACGGCTACCGTTACTTATACCCCATTCACACCAAAAACATGTTTAGTTAAACAAGGTTTTTCTTCGCCTAACAACACGGGAAATTTCTTACTGCGATAAACTCTTACTAGCTAAATGATCACTTAGCAACATGTACAGTACAGTCCATTCAGTTTTGTCATTGGAGCAGTCTCCTCTTAGAAGATATGGATTTAAACCAGCTTAACTAAACCACCTTTAAACTAGTTTAAGCGCCGGTGTGAATGGGGTATTAGGTCAGAGATAGGTAGAGATTGCACGCTCTAAAGCCGGCTTTTCACTTGTGAAGTAAGCAGAGACGTAGACGTAAGGAAGCTTACGTTCGCGCATGAAAATCAAAGAACGGAGACGGAGAAGGAGACGTAAGCGTGAAGGAAGCAGAACGGAAGGTTTCCTTTTCCTTACGTCTCCGCTTACGCTTACGTCGCTACTGTCACGACGATTTTCACACAAAGGTTAGCTCTTACGTCTCTTTCTCCGTCTCCGTTTATTTGACTAGTAGAGAAAAGCCGGCTCAACAACCAACAGAACGCAAAATTCGTTACCGTATCCTCTAGGAAAAAAGGTCCTTCGAGTTGTAATTTCGTAAAATTTATTTCATGAACATTTTTCTCTGTCTGTGTTCTCAGTGCCAGAAGCTACTCGAGATTAGCAAGAGATTCGCTCTTCTTGATGATGAATCCACGGACAGCCCCGCGCCTGCACAGAAAGAACGCAACACCAAAATCTACCAGAAGACGTTCATAGCCTCGCTAGAAGATAAGGGCGAACAGGTAACTCAATCTCGGACGCTGTCCGGCCATTATCTGGACACCCTCGAGGAATATGTACCGAGGCCAGAAAATGCTAACGATCCAGTCGCCAATGCGACTAAATTATCTTGTTGGCGACAAGAATCTACCTATTGGACAAAAATGTTGTCACAATTCTCTCTTCTTTTGTGTTAACATGTTTTTTTTTATCATGCAGAAAGACGATAAAAAAGACTCGGGCAAGCCAGACAACACAAACGATTCTTCAAAGAAAGGCCCGAGCACTCCGAATACTGATCGATCATCCCCAAGCCAAGCTCGACAGTCCCTGGCGTTCGGTTCGCCCGAGATTCGCCACATGGAGAAACTGATGGAAAACCTAACGGAAACGCTACCAAAAGAACGTGCACACGCATCTCTACGCTTCCTCATTAGCATATTCAGGTAATACGTATTTACGACTAAAAATATACAATTGGATATCCACATGACGTCATCTATTGTTATTACAGCTGTTTCAGGTAACACGCGACTTCGCCGTTGTCAGATTCTTGGAGTTTGGCAGTTGGGTTTTCTGCGTTGTCAGTCAATGCAATCCGTGTGAGCCAATCAAATCCTTGCCCAGTGTATTTTTTGGCTTCCCTTGCGAGACATGTCGCGACAGAAGCCAATTCACTGCACTAGGCGATTTGATTGACGTCGCAGGAAAACCAAACTGCCAAAAAATGTTTTGAACGCGCTGGGTCGCGTGTTACCTGAAACAGCTGTAATGTGCGAACCACAGATCGATTGGTTTACAAAACAAATGGCGCTATTCAATCTACGGCTGGCACATAGAATGACAATGTCGGGAATAGCGCACAGTCATAGATCGCTTTGGTGTCAAGCTGTGAACCATGCGCGGTAACCAAACATGACTATATTTGGTGCTGCTCTGCTTATACCAGCAAATGCGCGCGAATTACAAAACAAAGGAATAGCGGGCCAAAGTGATTTTCCAAATATGATTACTATGTATTTCACTAATAGTAGAGCTCCGGCGCGCGAAGCGCGCCAGCGGATGCTCCATAGTTAAGAGAATAACGTATGTATAGGTATGGATCTGATTTTTGAACCGCGCGTGCGGTGTCCGTCCGACGTCCCTGTACCACCACAGGGTTCCCATCAAGAAACAAAACAATTGAATATCTCGAGAACGAAACATCGCTAGGTGACCAAACTTAGGTTAAGTTATGTAAGAGGCAAGGGGGTGCATCACCAAGGTCACATGTCATGACGTCATCAGTGACGTCAGCAAAACTAGAAAAGTTAATTTCTCAAGAAGGCAACAATTTCTCAAGGTGACCAAACTTGGGTAAAGTTATCTTGGAGGCAAGGGGGTGCACCATCAAGGTCACGTGGCATGACGTCACCAGAACTAGAAAAGTCGATACCTCGATGACAGTAATGTATTGATTCGAGCTCCGCTTTAAGGCAGTGCCTAAATCTATTATTATGCCTCTACCTTGCGAAGCGCTTTATTTATGGCGCGAAACTCGGGAGAATATCTGGGCGATTGCTCGCCATGCTGGATTTTGAGGCGCGCACTGTGTGGGAGAAGATAACACCGCCTTGTCTTCGCAGGATTTTATTTTCTAAACTTTTCTTGCCTTAATTTTCTTGAAATAGGCGAATCCAGAAGGATCCAAAGGACGACAGATTTCGTCGAATCTACAAAAGTCGGGTGAAGTTTAAGAAGTTCGTGTGGACTGTTAGGAATGCCAAGCAGTTCATGTACACTAGCGGTTGGCAAGAGGTGGGAAGAATAAGCACAGTTGGCTCAGCGTTAAGGCCCGTTTCCACTTGCAATTTTTTGCTACAATTTTTGTTGCGCGAGTCGCGGCGATTTTTATCGCACGTACGCGTCAACTCAAAATCACTATGTCAACTAGGTGCAACTGGGCGCGATCTGCCACGATTTTTGTCGCGTGATGTCGCGGAGATTTCAAACATGTTCGAAACTCTTTGCAAGTCCATGCGATTTAAAGAAAAGAGAGCACAGAAAATAATCACACCGGAGAGCTGGAATTGCAACTCGCGCGAGAAAAATCGCTGCGACAAATGCAACAAGGGGAGAGGTCAAAACATCCGTACTTCCGTGGTTGCCCAATTTGGGGGGGGGGGGGGGGGGGGGGGGGGGGGGGGGGGGGGTGGGGGGGGGGGGGGGGGGGGGGGGGGGGTAGGTGCCGGAGCCACCTACCTCTCAGAGCTGAATTTTAGAGCAAGTATCTCCATAAATAAAATAGATACTAAAAGGTGTATGCTCCAACGCTTTCCTCGCAGCGAGAGGAGTCCATATGTGCAATAAAATCAGGTACCCCTAGATCATGCTCTGAGAAAATTACGTCTGAAAAAGGAGTATTGGGTACCTAAGGGGGTAGATGCCGGTACCCACCACCTCCCCTGAAAAAATTGGGCACCAGTCGAGTACAAGTGTTTTGACCTCTTCCCCAACACGCCGGGCCTATAAGGATCAAAAATCGCCGGGTTTGTTCTGAGTACTATTTACATGTGAAATATGGTAGTGATTGGATTAAAACTCACAAAGTTAGAACCAATCACTACCATATTTCACATGTAAATAGTACTCATGAAATTAACAAACATAGTCGTTTTGGAATTTTCAAATTAACGAATTTTGGCGGGAAAATGACGTCATCAATCTTACACCAAAATTTCAAATCGATCGTATGAACTTTTTATGGCTTGGATATGAAAGAGCTCATTGAGATAGCCACAAAACCGAAAAGATTATTGAAATATCTCTTTCCCTTCAGGGACGTGTCATTATTTACCGGGGGGGGAGGGCTCCCATTTTTTTCGAACAAGACTAAAAAATTTAGGACCCTCCCCTTGAACATAACAAAAAAATTGTGACCCTCCCCCAGTCGTAGGTAAAAAAAATTGGGACCCTCCCCCATGCAATTTATTGCTGAAAAACCTGTTAGATAGACTATTGTCCAAGTGATGTAATGTCTCTTTCATTCTTCTTAATAACAGAACTACTTTTTTCTTACTTCTGTCATGCACCAGTCAATTGGCATCACGGCCCCCCCGATTTGACATTCACTAAGTGTTAAATGTTACTATTTTCCCGGTCACTAGGGGCATGGTCGTTGTTAAAGCTCCTGGCCCCCGGCGACACTTTCGCAACATGGCGAAACGCGCCTTTATTTTGAAAAACGCATTCCATCAAGCCTCCAGAGAAAAGGCTTCACGCGTTACAAATTATTATTATTCACATGCGTGAAGCGCAGCCCCAAAACGAATTTCTATTTCGTATCATTGGAGGGCTTTTGGGGGTTTTCATTTGTCCTTGCCAAGATACACATGCTTGTAACGACATTCGTACGCATCCATTTAAGCGCCACAAGCGAGTTCTCTAAAACTAGATTAGATGCCATTCATTATGAATGATATAGAACTCGTTGCTGGAATCTCTCTTTCAAGGCTTCAGGTTTCGAGAGATCCTCCCCCTTTCACTCGCCCAAAAATGAAGTGATCCCTCCCAAAATCCTCCGACCTCGGTCCTTAAACCAATTTTCGCACGATAATCGAACTTCTGGTTCAGCGTTTAATTCCCTGTAATGCCCCGCTGAATATCCCCGCTATAGAAGGTCCGTCTTAAATTCCCTGTCCTTCCTCAGGTGGGGGCCGGGGTGTCAATTGACTCGGTGCATAAGGAACCGCGGTTATTATTCATCGCCTCGATTATTTACGTGGAGGCTGTTTGGTAATACACGGGTAAAATATAGTGATCCTCCCTCTAAGTACAATGTTTAACGTAATCCCACATCTCCCTTTCCCTGTTTGACCTAGTACTGTAGACATTTTACAGAAAAACGGGCTCGCATATCCTTCGTTGCGCGCGAAGCGCGCCCAAATTTTGATAAACGTCTGTTTGTTTGTTCATCGGTTTTTTGTTTGTTCATCGCATTCATCAAGCTTTAGAGAAAGGGTAGATGAACATGTTTTGTGTACGGCATAGTAAACAAAGCCTGTCAGGAGCTCAGGAAGTACACTACCTCAACTATATAGGTTAGGTTATATTATTCATGCGCACAACTGCGCTCTGCAAATGACGAATTATTAATATTCATGTGCGCGAAGCGCGGCCCAACGGACGAATTTCTATGGTTGTAACGTCGAAAACTCACGCTTACCTAAGGGGTCTACTTTCAAACATATAGTGACATGCCCTCTAGGCCTATCATTTGCAGGGAAATTTAGCGAGAGCTTGATTTTCCTTGTCAAGATAACTTGTTCTTGTCAACGGTAGTGTCCTCATTGCTCAAAGAGTATATAAGATGTCATTGTTTATGCGCGCGAAGCGCGCCGAAATTTTTATGGAGAAGTTGCTGAAATAACCACTATCGCCATTTGTTTTACCCTCTTCATCGTCCAAATGTTGCTGAAAAAAATTATGACCCTCCCCCAAACGGGATTGAAAAAAAATTGGACCCTCCCTTTAGACACGCGAAAAAAATTAGGACCCTCCCCACAAAATAGGAGCCCTCCCCCCCCGCTAAATAATGACACGTCCCTCAGAAGTTATGAGTATTTTAAGTTTGCAATGTCCGCCATTTTGTTTTGGTCAGCGTTCCGTGGAAATACAAACTTAAAATATCCATAACTTCTTAACGGGATAAGATATTTCAAAAATCTTTTCGGTTTTGTGGCTATCTTATATACACGATTCTCAAAAATTTCATATGATCGATTTGAAATTTTGGTTTAAGATTGATGACGTCATTTTTTCGCCAAAATTCGTTAATTTGAAAATTCCAAAATTACTATGTTTGTTAATTTCATGAGTACTATTTACATGTGAAATTTGGTAGTGATTGGATTAAAACTCACAGTTACAACAAAGTTACAACAAACCCCGGCGATTTTTAATCCTTATAGGCCCGGCGTGAAAAATCGCAAGTGTTAACCGGCCTTTACGCCTCTCGCCGCCATTGTCCGGGTTCGACTCCCGGTCGGGGCAGAATAATGTTTTTTTCTGTACGGGTCGAGGTTGAACTGGTGCATGTGTGCGTTGACCTTAGGTCTACTTTGTTTCACGTCTTTTCAGGTTGGACCACTGAGACGTAATAACCTGCCAATTTCATTATTATTCATCCGTGCCACTATTTCGAATTTGATTAGCTAAGAGTACGCCAGCAGCGTACAATCTTTTGTCGCGAATTCGGTTTCCGCATGATAGTGAGATTTGTCTACGCCGAGGTGTGTGTTATTTGCCGAAGCGAAATCTCACTATCATGCTCAACCTCATGCAATAATTGTTAATTGTCTGTGCTTATGACCGCTTTGCCGAAGCGAAATCTCACTATCATGCTCAACCTCATGCAATAATTGTTAATTGTCTGTGCTTATGACCGCTTGGCTACAAGTGGCCCAGCATAATTCAGTCGGCGTCCGATAATTACAATCCGGCTACGAACAAACCGAATATGATCTTTCCGCATCATATTGCGCACCGATTCATATGATACAGCTCTCGATGATACAGCTCTCGTAAGACCGAAGCCCATTGGATTGATACCCTCAGTGCAATACAATAGAACGAGGAAACAATGGGATTCTTTGTTCTGCCTATCCAATCACACAAGCTGTATCTCGCCTGACCGATTCTTCTTATCTTGATAAAAACGTTAAACGTTTATGTGATTGTTCATGTTTCTTTGTTTATTCTAGGTTGGAAGTTTTCTGGTTTTCCCGCTGACGAAAGGCGTAGACGAACCTTTGGCTGTGTTGATGAAATATCAAGAGTGAGTATAGTTCTAGCTTAAGGGGCCTGTGTCCCATCCATGGGAAAAGCTGAATTTCCCATGGTAGAAGAATGGGAAGTGTTCGGATCCCCCCCTTTTGGCTATCCATGTGAATTCCGAACACTTCTTATGCATTGGCCTTGGTAAATTCAACTTTTCCCATGGATGGGTTTCTGCAGAAACGTAGCAACGGTAATTGAGTAGAACAGTGAATGTGGGATCGGTGAATTAAGATCTAACTATGCGATTAAATTAAGATCTTAGATATCTAAGATCAAATAATATTTATAGTTAATCTAATCTCTAAGATTCATATTGCTCTTTCGCTTTGTCATAGAACGCTTGAGGAGAGCAGCCCGTCATTGTTGAAACCTGTTGCACAAATGCGTTCCTCTCGAGGCTCCAGCTCCTTAACACCCTCAACATCCAAGTCGATAAAAACCGACACAGCGATTAAAAAACAAATCACTACAACTCCGGTGAGAAGTGCCAGCGAGAAAAAGACACCAAGAAAAAAGATCCTGGAAAAGAAACGAGCTACCACGCCTAAAAGTCTGCCCTTGGATAGAGTAGTGCGTTTGAATCAGTTACTGTCGACGCCGAAATCGCCCAAAGTCGAAGAGAATCCTGAGGATATAACATGGGACTTACAGATGGAAGACCCGCTTGTCGAAGCATCGGTGTCGAGAGAAAGTGGCCGATTTAGCACGACATCGTCCGACATGTCGGATATCAATTTTGTGTCGAATATGCACCTGACGCCATTAGGGATCTCCCCTTTGTTGCCTGTTTCACCCGATCCTGCGATCATGGAAGAAATCGACGGACTGTCGAATACTCTCGATGATCTAATCATGTCGCTAGACGATTTAGAACCGGAGTTCGAACCGGAATTCGACAATAAAGAAAACAATAACAAAATCGCGAACTCTGGAGGCAGCAACGAGTATCAGGCTCTGCACACAACGTTGGACTATTTGTTGGATAGCGACGAGGAGGAGGAGTTTACGCGGGATGTGAGCGGGTGGACAAGCGTGCCGAATATCCTAGAAGATTACGACCCGGCAGAGCGTCGCCCTAGCGCGTTCGTCAGAGTTTCAAGTCTGAAATCCGCAAAAGAGATCCAAGAATTTCAAGCGAAGCAAAAACAATCGGCGGAGGGTTCTTTGAGGAAGAGCGTCCTGGATGGAGGAGATAAGAATACTGAGAAGGAAATGAGAAGGACCTCGTCAGATAAAGGCCCCAAGGGAAAACGCGGCGGGAATTATACTGTAATGTCAGGCTTGCAAAGCAAAAACACTAGAACGAGACTATCATCCACAAGAGATTCGCAAATACCAGGCTCCGTGTCGAAATCCTCTGGGAATGACGAAATTGCGAAAACCTCAAGAAGCCGCGCGAGTAGTAGTTCAAGTTCGACGTCGCGAAATTCCTTTTCTAAAACTACGTCAGTTGCGGCTTCTAAAGCAACAGCTAAATCTGCGCTTGTGACGTCTTCGGGTAGAGGGAATGCGACAGGGAAAGAGAGTGGTCGGAATAATCCTCGAAAATCTAGCTCTGATGAGCGCAAGAATGTTGGATTATCGGCTGTCTCACCAAGTGCATTGAAGGCGTCAAACAAGGACAGCGGTTTGCGAAGTGGGCGCAAGTCTTCACGTGATAATACAGCCTCGTCAGATGTGACGTCATCAGTGGTGTCAGATGTGGCTTCGTCAAACAAAACATCAAAGCCTCCGTCAACATCCGGGAACTCAAGGAAAAAGGAAAGTTTACACAGAAAGCTTCCAACACGGCCGGATGCTGGTAAAGCAGAAAGCAGTGGTGCAAAAGATTCTAGGGAGACCCGTGCGCGAAATGGAATGGAGAATGGAAACACCGGTGCAGCGAATAGCCGGAAAGCTGAAAAGGAGAATAAAGTGAAGGGACAATCTCGGCCGCCTTCTGGGCAGTCGAGATCTAAGAAACGCCAAGATATCACCACCAAGCTGGATGGACTAGAATCTGGATTTGAGTCCTTGCGGAACTCTCCGCTGTCCAAGGCCGGAAGCGAAAGGGCTTCGAGACCAAATTCTGTGTCGAGTATCGATTCCAACACGTCGAGAGTTTCTGCCTCGTCTAAACGAATGCCGAGTCGACCGCAGTCGGTCAGTAGTTCTGTTCAGAGCGCTGAAAGCAGTGCGGACGAGGGAAGCATGAGGCGAGCAAGGAAAGGCTCGAATTCGAGTGTTGCGTCCAATACTCGTAGTAAAACCAAACTACGAAGTGGTGCAGGGGCTAGACAGGAAAGCAGGTCAACTAGCAGTAAGAAACCCCAAGCTTACCCTAACCCTACTACTGGTGGAAAGAGTGGTGCGAAAACACTGAAGGAAATAGCAATGGAAGGGAAGAGGAATGATTTCACTCACATAGCAATGGTACAGGGGATGGATGAAAATGTCATTGACATAGGCATGGCAGAAAAACGGAATGAGTTTGTCACAGAGCGGCGTAAAGGAAAGCGAAGTGCCAAACGTCTGCCGTTAGAAGATCACGTTTCCAGATCTAACTTGAGTGAGAATGAAACTACAGCTCAAGATGACAGCTTTGATTCAATAGCTGTGACAACAAGGAACGACTTCACTGATGCAAGCATCAACGACACACAGCAGCAAACTTCACGAGACTCTGGATTCTCTGGGAGTTGGACAAAACTTTCTAATTTACCTGGGTGTGACTATTGCCATGGTGACAGTGATCGAGAGGTAAGTTCAGGAAGTCTGAGCTCTTTTACAAGCAACGGCGACATCAAAATGCAGGCGAAAGGCAATGGCGAAACGGCGAGTGAAATAATAGAGACTAGTCCTGTTGAAGGTGGCTCGCTTGTCGATTCAGGATATAATAGTCAGCTTGGGAGAGCTGATGAGTTTGAGTTCCCTGACGAGGGGATTCAAATTACTAATAACGTTGCAGTGAATTCTAGAAACCACACGTACCCAATAAAGACCCTCGAGGAACGCCGTAGTAACGTACTTGAAGCTGCCAAAGAATCTGCCAAGAAAAAAAAGACAAAGGCTACCAATGAGAGACGCAGCATTTTGAAAATTCGCAGTCAAAGTGCGGAGAATCTTGTCTGGGGAAAGAAGAAAAACTTCGAGCAACACGAACTTCCAGGAAGGTCGGCAACAATCGATACCGCGTCGGCTGCAGCGTCGAAAAAGAAAGGGAAATTTTCGTTCCATCTTCGGAAGAAAGGCACAGGAAGTTGTAGTGACATCTCGATCGCATCAATTCCGGAAGAATCCGAGCCAGGATACGAGATATGTGCTAAAAACTTACAAAATGCCCGCGAGAACGGTTTAGTATCTTTAGGAGCGATATCTAAGACCACCGGAAAGGACGATGGCAATTTGTCTGTTTCACCTTCAAAAGGGAAAAATCCCTTGAAGAAGATCAGTCCATTCCGTCTGCATGCGAAAAGTAAATAAACAGACCTGAAAATATTATACAAATATTCCCCGAAGGGGAGATGAATAGTTGACAACTATCCCCCGAGGGGGAGGTGAATAGTGGTGGATATTTCCACCGCTAAGCACCGACCCTGAGAGGGATAGTTGTTTTAGTAAATGGCGATTATAGCAAGAGAAAACAAACGATATTTACGTCGCTGTCGGCGACTAATTGATAAATATCACCATCAACGAATTATTTCAAATGTAATGCTGCAGTATTGAGTAAGGTTACATCAAAGACAATTTTTTTTATTTAAGGTAACAACTGCTGCCAGTGCAGTAAAGGCTATTTGCATTTTAGCGCATGATCATTATAGACGAGACCACCTTGGGGACTTCTGAGGTCAGACACCGAGTGTAAAAGAGATTCTCCCCGCCATCAGCCATATTGATCCATATCTGAAGGGAACAAACCACACGAGCGGAACTCGAGATATTATGTAAGAGAGATGTTACCAGGATTTCGAGCAATTTTGACAAAAAGTGACCAAAAGTCCAGATAAAGTTGGTATGTTGGTTTTGAAAGAACGAAATTATAACCATTTACTTTGTTTTCCCGCTATGAAATACTCGTGGAAAACGGAGACTTAATTTCAATGTTCACCTTTGGAATACTATTTTTAAGCAATAAAAAGCGGATTTCTGTTGTTTATAATGTGATAAACGCGCGCAAAGGAACGTTGGAAAAACACGAGAAAAATTTGAAACTCACGAGCCGTAGGCGAAAATAATCTGTCTCGACAATTATTCCTCGAGCGGATGGGCTCTGAGTCAATAGACCATGCCCGGGGGGCGGGGGTGCTCGTCGGGAACTTTCGTTTTTACCTCTAAAAGGTACCTAAAATGGCGTCGATTATTGATTTTGAGCCCTAAAAGGTACCAACAAGACGTATTTCCCCTCGTAATTTTCTCTCGTATTTTTTACGACGGAAAATAGGTCTGAAATTCTGTGATTTGCTTGATTTGCTAGGACCTCTAACAGGACCTCTAACGCCCGAAAGACCACGAGGGGAAGAGGAATAAATGTTTTAGTCAAATCACACTAACCAGACCCAAGTTTTATAGCTGGTTATGTGCCATTTTGGAGGCGTCAAAGTCGATCCTTTTCGCTGGTAGTAGATAGTAGACACTAATAAGTAGTAGGCTATAACTTATAGCCTATACTAATAGCGCAACCAATCAGAATGCAGTATTGTTATACCACTAGTAGAAGGTAAGCTATACCTTACAGCCTATCACCAGTAGCGCAACCAATCAGAATGAAACATTTATAATAGACCACTAGTGGATTTGGCATAGAGCCGATTTCACATGACTGTGAAAAGTATCGTGACACGGCGCGGTACTGTCGCGGTGGCGGTACGGAACCTGGCCTGCTGTAGATACCGAACGAAACCGCGTAGTCGCGGCGCGGACACGGTCGCGGAGTGGTACAACTTTGTCGCGGAACTTTTCACAGTCATACGAAATCTGCTCTAGAAACTATTAGCAAATTACAGGTGACTCTCATTGGCCCTTTGTAATGTGGACGATATGGCTTCTGATGGTGGCAGACTAGAAACAGTTAACAGCATGCTGTAATTAAGCAATAAAAGTACTTTCCGCGTGCTCTCTGCTTTCTTACAAACACGAGGGGGATGCTGGGAGAACTGATCAAAACTTGAAGACACGAGCCGAAGGCGAGTGTCTTTCAAGTTTTATCAGTTCGACCAACATTCCCGAGTGTTTGTAAGAAACCAGAGAGCACGCAGAAAGTATACGAAAGCCGAGAAGGGACATTGGATTTCAGTGTTCTTAAATACATTTCGTTGTTCTTAAAATACACTTCAGAGTTCTTATTTCGTTGTTCTTAAATTGACTTCAGAGTTCTTAAATTTCGTTGTTCTTAAATTGACTTCAGAGTTCTTATTTCGTTGTTCTTAAATTGACTTCAGAGTTCTTAAATTTCGTTGTTCTTAAATTGACTTCAGAGTTCTTATTTCGTTGTTCTTAAATTGACTTCAGAGTTCTTAAATTTCATTGTGCTTAAATTGACTTCAGAGTTCTTAAATTTCGGTGTTCTCAAAGTCCATCAAGCTTACAGCCTGAGCTATGTTCTTATAGTATGTTCATATATAATTTTTATTTTGCCAAATCTCAGCTTTCGCGTCCTTATAAACTTCAGAGATCTTAAATTTTCGAGTTCTTAAAATGATTTCCAAGTGGTGGATCCAGGACCCGATCCAGGATTTTACTAAGGAGGGTTCCGTTTCTTCTTCACTCCTTCGAAGACTGATACCGCCATGAGTATTCTGGAGAATATTGTGGTCTGGGTATCACATTTAAGATCCTGTTCTAAAATAACTGTTCTGATGCTCAACCCTTGGAACCCTCTCTGGATCCGCCACTGTAATTCCACAATGCTCCGATGGGGTTCCGATATCAATGATCACTGTAATCATACGACGGCCATGTTACAATCGAACGAACGAGCCGAAAGCTGGCGGGCGGCTATATACCGATATGGATAAATTGTCATTGAATTACATGTAGCTCTTCCTCTTCTATCTAGTCTATTATGAGCGTTACTACTAAACAAAGTGGCATTACTAAATCCGAAATTAGAAGAGCTACATGTTAATCAACAATTGATCCAAATCGGTATATATTACAGTGGCGGATCCAGAGAGCATCAGAACAGTTATATTTTAGAACAAGGATCTTATTGTGATACCCAGACCACAATATTCTCCAGAATACTGGCCGTATCAATCTTCTAAGGAGTGAAGACGAAACGGACCCCCTCCCCCCTAATTTTAAGAACACTGAAATTAACAACACTGAAGTTCATTTTAAGAACAACGAAATTTAAGAACTCTGAAGTCAATTTAAGAACAACGAAATAAGAACTCTGAAGTGTATTTTAAGAACAACGAAATGTATTTAAGAACACTGAAATCCAATGTCCCTTCTCGGCTTTCGTAGAAAGTATTTTCATTGCTTTTAGAAAATAACATACACACGCGCGACAGCGTTGTTTCTCATGTCTCTTACAAACACGCTTTTTAACCAATCAGAATGCGCACATTCACAATACAACATAGGTGTTATTTTCTAATTAAGCAATAAAAGTACTTTCCGCGTGCTCTCTGCTTTCTTACAAACACGAGGGGGATGTTGGGAGAACTGATCAAATTTTATCAGTTCGACCAACATTCCCCGAGTGTTTGTAAGAAACCAGAGAGCACGCAGAAAGTATTTTCATTGCTTTTACTAACATACGCACGCGCGACAGCGTTGCGTGACAATCGTGTTTCTCAGGTCTCTTACAAACACGCTTTTTAACCAATCAGAATGCGCACATTCACAATACAACATACAATCCCCGCCAAAACTGTTGACCCATTTCTCAACCTTTGAACCGCTATTCTTAAAATTTGGTTCCTTAGCAAGAGTCTCCCGCCAACAAGCGCTTTTCTCCCCCCTTCCCCCCCAATCAATGTTGTTCCTGTAGGGATATCATCGGAGTTTTGTGCGGTGCAGTTGGGATTTCAACATTGCACAGGGGGAGAGGGGGTTGTGCATTAATGTTGTCCTGTCTGTGATCGTTCTTGCGAGTATTTTTTAGCGTTACTAAATGGGAGTGTGTGTGTCAACTAGTTTTGGCGCGGATTGTATTTTTCACATTTCGGTCTTTATGCATTAGATACATTGACATCTGGGCTTTACGTTCTGGTATGATCATTAGGTTCACTCCTTATATCCATGTTATAAAATTTGATGAAAGACGACATTAACTGGGGGCTAAAATTGCGATTTCTATTCTAGCTCGGGATACCTGTGGTTCCGAAAACGCTCTATTTTTCCTTTAAAACGTTGTTAGACGCGCTGTAGTCCCATGTAAAACAAACTTTGAACTTTACAATGACAGAATATTGGGAGATATAACAAATGGAAGACCACTGTATTAATTTTTCAGGCGATCACGAAAAATTCTTATGATTTTGGAGTTTTTCTCTCAACTTTCTGCAAATTCTGAAATAGCCTTTTGTTCATTTTAGTAAAAACAATTTGACGTCATTAAAAGACTTAGACGTGATACTTTCACCACCTTAACTACTGACCTTGAAGTTTATATTGGGCAAACGAAAAGCTGAGTTTGCCACTGTTTGCCTGAGAGTTTTATGCAACTCGTTGTGCTGTTGTCACGTGTTAAATGAAAAGTTTTTACGTGTCTCTACAGAAATGCCGATGGAGCGACTGCAAGACATTTTCTATGCTCTAGATTTCCTTGTTCTGTAGCGGTTATACTATTTTCACCTCACTTCACTACTTAGGTTTTATTTAACTTTCGTTTTAGAAAACGACGGCAGACGGGCAACGGTCTACACGGTCTACACTGTAGACCGTTGTCTCAGAAAAAAGATGATCTAATTGATTTCTTTTATCAATATCGGTGTAGACCGTGTAGACCGTAGACCGTTGCACTAGTTTCAATAAATCTTGTAGTAGGTTCGCTTGGATGTAAAATATACGATGTAAGGCTATTATTTTATATGTGTTGTTTGCACTCATGTTGTTAAATTGAGCATTTCCATGATTTCGCTTGGCAGAAATGAGAAAAACTTAGTTTGTCACGCAACGTATTGCGTGACAGCTACCGTCCCACGTGTGGCCCTCAAATGACCAAAGGTCAGCCCTGTTTCGCGGAAAAGCAGTATTGAAAGACAAGAACAGAATCATTTGATCCAGCCTTAATAGTTTTGCATCCTGCACAATTTGTAGCAAGTCTACCTAACGTTCTGCGTAGATTTATCAGTTTATTTTGTTTTACATACATTACTGAGAACGACATAAATTGAGCACGCGCTGCAGCACGATTCGGCTCGAACTTTAGTGATATTTGTTTGACTATCAGCCGGCATTAGAAATCTACAAACTGTACTCACAGAAAGAACTCGGTGATGTCTTCCTATTGATATTAGTTGTAAATACTGAGGTGTTAAAGAAACTACCTAATTCGACTATATGCAAAAATACAATCCCCGCCAAAACTGTTGACCCATTTCTCAACCTTTGAACCGCTATTCTTAAAATTTGGTTCCTTAGCAAGAGTCTCCCGCCAACAAGCGCTTTTCTCCCCCCTTCCCCCCCAATCAATGTTGTTCCTGTAGGGATATCATCGGAGTTTTGTGCGGTGCAGTTGGGATTTCAACATTGCACAGGGGGAGAGGGGGTTGTGCATTAATGTTGTCCTGTCTGTGATCGTTCTTGCGAGTATTTTTTAGCGTTACTAAATGGAGTGTGTGTGTCAACTAGTTTTGGCGCGGATTGTATTTTTCACATTTCGGTCTTTATGCATTAGATACATTGACATCTGGGCTTTACGTTCTGGTATGATCATTAGGTTCACTCCTTATATCCATGTTATAAAATTTGATGAAAGACGACATTAACTGGGGGCTAAAATTGCGATTTCTATTCTAGCTCGGGATACCTGTGGTTCCGAAAACGCTCTATTTTTCCTTTAAAACGTTGTTAGACGCGCTGTAGTCCCATGTAAAACAAACTTTGAACTTTACAATGACAGAATATTGGGAGATATAACAAATGGAAGACCACTGTATTAATTTTTCAGGCGATCACGAAAAATTCTTATGATTTTGGAGTTTTTCTCTCAACTTTCTGCAAATTCTGAAATAGCCTTTTGTTCATTTTAGTAAAACAATTTGACGTCATTAAAAGACTTAGACGTGATACTTTCACCACCTTAACTACTGACCTTGAAGTTTATATTGGGCAAACGAAAAGCTGAGTTTGCCACTGTTTGCCTGAGAGTTTTATGCAACTCGTTGTGCTGTTGTCACGTGTTAAATGAGAAGTTTTTACGTGTCTCTACAGAAATGCCGATGGAGCGACTGCAAGACATTTTCTATGCTCTAGATTTCCTTGTTCTGTAGCGGTTATACTATTTTCACCTCACTTCACTACTTAGGTTTTATTTAACTTTCGTTTTAGAAAACGACGGCAGACGGGCAACGGTCTACACGGTCTACACTGTAGACCGTTGTCTCAGAAAAAAGATGATCTAATTGATTTCTTTTATCAATATCGGTGTAGACCGTGTAGACCGTAGACCGTTGCACTAGTTTCAATAAATCTTGTAGTAGGTTCGCTTGGATGTAAAATATACGATGTAAGGCTATTATTTTATATGTGTTGTTTGCACTCATGTTGTTAAATTGAGCATTTCCATGATTTCGCTTGGCAGAAATGAGAAAAACTTAGTTTGTCACGCAACGTATTGCGTGACAGCTACCGTCCCACGTGTGGCCCTCAAATGACCAAAGGTCAGCCCTGTTTCGCGGAAAAGCAGTATTGAAAGACAAGAACAGAATCATTTGATCCAGCCTTAATAGTTTTGCATCCTGCACAATTTGTAGCAAGTCTACCTAACGTTCTGCGTAGATTTATCAGTTTATTTTGTTTTACATACATTACTGAGAACGACATAAATTGAGCACGCGCTGCAGCACGATTCGGCTCGAACTTTAGTGATATTTGTTTGACTATCAGCCGGCATTAGAAATCTACAAACTGTACTCACAGAAAGAACTCGGTGATGTCTTCCTATTGATATTAGTTGTAAATACTGAGGTGTTAAAGAAACTACCTAATTCGACTATATGCAAAAATACAGTATTTTTCACATTTCGGTCTTTATGCATTAGATACATTGACATCTGGGCTTTACGTTCTGGTATGATCATTAGGTTCACTCCTTATATCCATGTTATAAAATTTGATGAAAGACGACATTAACTGGGGGCTAAAATTGCGATTTCTATTCTAGCTCGGGATACCTGTGGTTCCGAAAACGCTCTATTTTTCCTTTAAAACGTTGTTAGACGCGCTGTAGTCCCATGTAAAACAAACTTTGAACTTTACAATGACAGAATATTGGGAGATATAACAAATGGAAGACCACTGTATTAATTTTTCAGGCGATCACGAAAAATTCTTATGATTTTGGAGTTTTTCTCTCAACTTTCTGCAAATTCTGAAATAGCCTTTTGTTCATTTTAGTAAAAACAATTTGACGTCATTAAAAGACTTAGACGTGATACTTTCACCACCTTAACTACTGACCTTGAAGTTTATATTGGGCAAACGAAAAGCTGAGTTTGCCACTGTTTGCCTGAGAGTTTTATGCAACTCGTTGTGCTGTTGTCACGTGTTAAATGAGAAGTTTTTACGTGTCTCTACAGAAATGCCGATGGAGCGACTGCAAGACATTTTCTATGCTCTAGATTTCCTTGTTCTGTAGCGGTTATACTATTTTCACCTCACTTCACTACTTAGGTTTTATTTAACTTTCGTTTTAGAAAACGACGGCAGACGGGCAACGGTCTACACGGTCTACACTGTAGACCGTTGTCTCAGAAAAAAGATGATCTAATTGATTTCTTTTATCAATATCGGTGTAGACCGTGTAGACCGTAGACCGTTGCACTAGTTTCAATAAATCTTGTAGTAGGTTCGCTTGGATGTAAAATATACGATGTAAGGCTATTATTTTATATGTGTTGTTTGCACTCATGTTGTTAAATTGAGCATTTCCATGATTTCGCTTGGCAGAAATGAGAAAAACTTAGTTTGTCACGCAACGTATTGCGTGACAGCTACCGTCCCACGTGTGGCCCTCAAATGACCAAAGGTCAGCCCTGTTTCGCGGAAAAGCAGTATTGAAAGACAAGAACAGAATCATTTGATCCAGCCTTAATAGTTTTGCATCCTGCACAATTTGTAGCAAGTCTACCTAACGTTCTGCGTAGATTTATCAGTTTATTTTGTTTTACATACATTACTGAGAACGACATAAATTGAGCACGCGCTGCAGCACGATTCGGCTCGAACTTTAGTGATATTTGTTTGACTATCAGCCGGCATTAGAAATCTACAAACTGTACTCACAGAAAGAACTCGGTGATGTCTTCCTATTGATATTAGTTGTAAATACTGAGGTGTTAAAGAAACTACCTAATTCGACTATATGCAAAAATACAATCCCCGCCAAAACTGTTGACCCATTTCTCAACCTTTGAACCGCTATTCTTAAAATTTGGTTCCTTAGCAAGAGTCTCCCGCCAACAAGCGCTTTTCTCCCCCCTTCCCCCCCAATCAATGTTGTTCCTGTAGGGATATCATCGGAGTTTTGTGCGGTGCAGTTGGGATTTCAACATTGCACAGGGGGAGAGGGGGTTGTGCATTAATGTTGTCCTGTCTGTGATCGTTCTTGCGAGTATTTTTTAGCGTTACTAAATGGGAGTGTGTGTGTCAACTAGTTTTGGCGCGGATTGTATTTTTCACATTTCGGTCTTTATGCATTAGATACATTGACATCTGGGCTTTACGTTCTGGTATGATCATTAGGTTCACTCCTTATATCCATGTTATAAAATTTGATGAAAGACGACATTAACTGGGGGCTAAAATTGCGATTTCTATTCTAGCTCGGGATACCTGTGGTTCCGAAAACGCTCTATTTTTCCTTTAAAACGTTGTTAGACGCGCTGTAGTCCCATGTAAAACAAACTTTGAACTTTACAATGACAGAATATTGGGAGATATAACAAATGGAAGACCACTGTATTAATTTTTCAGGCGATCACGAAAAATTCTTATGATTTTGGAGTTTTTCTCTCAACTTTCTGCAAATTCTGAAATAGCCTTTTGTTCATTTTAGTAAAAACAATTTGACGTCATTAAAAGACTTAGACGTGATACTTTCACCACCTTAACTACTGACCTTGAAGTTTATATTGGGCAAACGAAAAGCTGAGTTTGCCACTGTTTGCCTGAGAGTTTTATGCAACTCGTTGTGCTGTTGTCACGTGTTAAATGAGAAGTTTTTACGTGTCTCTACAGAAATGCCGATGGAGCGACTGCAAGACATTTTCTATGCTCTAGATTTCCTTGTTCTGTAGCGGTTATACTATTTTCACCTCACTTCACTACTTAGGTTTTATTTAACTTTCGTTTTAGAAAACGACGGCAGACGGGCAACGGTCTACACGGTCTACACTGTAGACCGTTGTCTCAGAAAAAAGATGATCTAATTGATTTCTTTTATCAATATCGGTGTAGACCGTGTAGACCGTAGACCGTTGCACTAGTTTCAATAAATCTTGTAGTAGGTTCGCTTGGATGTAAAATATACGATGTAAGGCTATTATTTTATATGTGTTGTTTGCACTCATGTTGTTAAATTGAGCATTTCCATGATTTCGCTTGGCAGAAATGAGAAAAACTTAGTTTGTCACGCAACGTATTGCGTGACAGCTACCGTCCCACGTGTGGCCCTCAAATGACCAAAGGTCAGCCCTGTTTCGCGGAAAAGCAGTATTGAAAGACAAGAACAGAATCATTTGATCCAGCCTTAATAGTTTTGCATCCTGCACAATTTGTAGCAAGTCTACCTAACGTTCTGCGTAGATTTATCAGTTTATTTTGTTTTACATACATTACTGAGAACGACATAAATTGAGCACGCGCTGCAGCACGATTCGGCTCGAACTTTAGTGATATTTGTTTGACTATCAGCCGGCATTAGAAATCTACAAACTGTACTCACAGAAAGAACTCGGTGATGTCTTCCTATTGATATTAGTTGTAAATACTGAGGTGTTAAAGAAACTACCTAATTCGACTATATGCAAAAATACAATCCCCGCCAAAACTGTTGACCCATTTCTCAACCTTTGAACCGCTATTCTTAAAATTTGGTTCCTTAGCAAGAGTCTCCCGCCAACAAGCGCTTTTCTCCCCCCTTCCCCCCAATCAATGTTGTTCCTGTAGGGATATCATCGGAGTTTTGTGCGGTGCAGTTGGGATTTCAACATTGCACAGGGGGAGAGGGGGTTGTGCATTAATGTTGTCCTGTCTGTGATCGTTCTTGCGAGTATTTTTTAGCGTTACTAAATGGGAGTGTGTGTGTCAACTAGTTTTGGCGCGGATTGTAGGTGTTATTTTCTAAAAGGGTTTATTATATAAACCTCAGTGTTTTACAGGGATTTCTGCCACTGAGAAAAACCGTATATTTTCACATGTGAAAATACGATATTTTTTCATGTGAAAATATCAGCCAATTTGGTTTCTTCCTCGTGGCCAATAAAAGGCGCTTCCCTGGAGCATGGTAGTGTTTCTTGTTTATATAATAAACAGAATAATACATGGACGCTTGGAGATCATTTCCTGTAAATGTTCACTCACGTATTGTGTACACGCATTGCACCGATTGCAAAGCCAAATTGTACAGGATAGTTAACTGTTTTTTCGTAGAATTTACATCCACTCTTATGGCCAGTTTTCACAGTTGAAACATACGAGGCTCAGGGGAATAAAACAAAATAAATTAAATAAATTATTCATTTTTCGATGCCGATGCGACTTCTTTTGTTTTATTCCCCTGAGCCTGGGACTCAAGTAAGAATTTTAATAGATCGAAATTTGTCTGTAAAACTAGCATGCAAATTATACCCCAGCAAACTATTTTGTAAAAATTAGATTATAGAATAATGTACATTTAACCTCTTTTTGAATGAACATTTACAGGAAATTCCCATACTGTTTAGGTGGGTCTACATTTTTTCATTATTTTTAAGTCGAAGTCCTGACCTCTTGTTTATATGCATGCATGTCAAGGAAAGGTTTGTTTTTTATTAACCAACGAAGTATATGAATCTCAAGGAATAAAAAGGCCAATATTTTTTTGAAAAGGAGCATTAGATGGATAAGTACAAATAAAGTAACTGGAAACATGTTTTAGCGTCTGACTGTTGACCTAGACTCGTTCGTAAACGTCTGGTTTCGGTCGTTGATATATTCTTTTGATTATTTCTGCATTTACACTTACAAAAATTTGGTTGGATCTGTTCATCGTTTACTACTGAAGCGTCTGTACGTGGCGTAGAACTCGTTTCTCACTCTGCCTTCAGTCATTGATTTCTTTTTCTTTGTTATTTTCTGCATTACAGTCAAAAGACATGAAGCGTGCCCCCTAGAGTCGAATGTTCAATTCATTATTCCATTATTGATTTCACTATTCAATCCAAAAATGCATTTTTCAATTCAATATTAAAATGTTAAATGCTCAAATTTTGATTTCTGAATAGGCAATTGTTCACCCAGAGTAATTATTTAAATTATAAAATTTTAAATATTGAATTTAAAATTGCATTTTTGGATTGAATAATGAAATCAATAATGGAATAATGAATTTAATGTTCACGAATAATGAATTTAATGTTCACGCTTCATGCCTTTTGACTGTAACACGCAGCTTGAAAAATTTTGTCATTGTTCTGTACAACATTAAAGGTGGGCCGTAGCACCCCTTTTTCGGGAGATTTTTTCAAACATTTACGGTCGGTTAGTGAAGGAAATTTGCAATTTTTGATACTTATATTGTTATCAAGTACATTCGACATTGCGTCGGGTTTTTAAAAAGTAAACAAGAGAAAGGAGTGGCAAAATGACACTATTCGCCTGGCTAAAAAGCCTTTTGAACCCTTAAAGAGCCTGTGTCAGCCGCCATTTTGACAGCATAGCAACATACCAAGTCGGAGAAAGCATCCCATTTCCATCGGCTGATTTAGAGAATATAAAGCAATGTTCTCGACTGAATTTGGTAAATCAAATATGAAACTTTGCTTTTAGATGTTTATTAAGAGATTTCCATAAGTAATTCGTCTTTTAATATCGAACAAAAACAATGACAAAGGAGTGGCTGACACGGGCTCTTTAAAGAGGTATTTTGAACTTGGACAACCCAGTCGTTTCTTTTCTAATTCATTTGCAGACAGTATTCATTAATTAACTCACTCGAATTCTTTAGCTTTTTTCGTGGGATCATTCCCTGAACGGATTTGCCACTCTCGGTTAATGAGGGGATCAGGTGTCGTGGGAAACTGAAGGGAACTTGTGAACAGACATACGCCTGTTGCTTGCTGTTGAGGAATTGTCAAAACGCCTAGAGGCATGAGAATTGAAACAAAACACACACGAGATTGAACAAGAGTGAACTGCCTTCAACGGGCATTCGAGAAAGCTGCCAAGAAAGCACAGAAAATTACACAAAATGGATTCAAAATTGGTAAGTAAGCTTCAAAATATGTGTGTATCATAGTTGTCGAATCTTGTTGCTGTGTGTTTTGTACTACTGATCTAAACTAAAGACTGTCTTCAAGAAATTGATACTTAGATCTAACCGCGATTGGCATTTGGCAGTGAGCTGAAACGCTTTTCACACTAGAAATATACTTTAACTGCGATTTAAACGGTTTCATAGTACCCTATATGGGCTCCCTGAGTTTATTATGAGTTTGGGATATGAGGACAGGAAAGTAGAATTGCTTCCTTTATAAGGTGCTAAAGTAAACAACACTAGTTATGCGTGAGAGAAGTGCTTTACAAGCGGAAAAGGTGAAATTTGTGTCTCCTAATTACCCGTCAAACTACAATACACTTTTTTTTTATAAGAACCTTTTTTATAAGAACGTTCAGCCTGAAATTTACCCAAATTTTAAGAACATGCTAAGAACATGCCTGAGCCTCAGATAGGAGCAAAATATATTTATTTCCAGTGATGCGCTCTAAAATCCAGAATCAAATGTGTAATAATAACGACCTTCAATATTGTAATTTATAAACTCCCATAAATACTTCATTGGTATGTATCCTTCTATGAGATCTATCATATTTCAGGTTCCGACGTCACTGAAATGTAAGAACATCCGTAAGAACATTTCCAGCCTCAAACTGCTCCAAAAATAAGAACGGCCCAGCCTCAACTGAAAATTAGACGTTCTTATAAAAAAAAAGAGTGTAGCCTACATGACATGTTAGGTAAACTACGGCTGCTCTTCAACGTTGTTTTATTGCCGTATAATGGACCCGAATAACCATCATAGAACCCCACTTGGTTGGCTTAGTATATCGTTCACTGGAAAGACTTGTTCCATTATTACCCCACAAATGTCTATCAATGACCTTTCTTTTCAATAGTTACCAACCGGCCAAGACAATTAATAAACTTGGGCTCAGACAACTATAGCCAAGGTGGTTTGTTACGAAAAACGGCTCATCAATCCATCCTCAAAGCCTTTCGTGCTGTGAAGATGTTTAAAATACCATTAACTCTCAGTAGGACCATCTGTGATGGTGAATCTCTGGGAAGACATGGAAAAAGCCACAGCTAAATGTGTAGTGGTTTTGGGGTAACCACATACACCTGGGTCTAGCTAGTCCTGCTAGTCCATATAGAAATGAGTATCATGAGTTTAAAGTGGGTTTTGTACATTAGTTGGGACTGATGAACTCGAAGATTCTCTGAGAAGGCGTTTCGAATGAAGCCCCGATGAAAACCAGAGACCTTGACACATTAATGAAGCCATCGATCGTACAGAACAATCTATCGAAATCTATATCACCTTAACGCACAACATTTTAGCTTTGAAGCTTGTTCAAGTTAAAAGCGGGAATGTTTCTAAGGTTGTACTTGTTGTTGTGAACTTTTTATGGAGGTCAAAAAGTGATAAGAACAGACAACAGACAACGTGCCGTGTGTGGTATCCCTTTGTAAAGTCAACTATGGCAGACGTTCAGATAGTTTGGACTGAGATTTACAAATATGATTGATGAAAGGAAATAAAATCTCAGATGGTTTTGTCAAAAATTTCTGCAAATATGCACTTGGACAGTATTTTGCACTTCTTTCGAGATTCTTTTTTCTTGCGCACAAGAATTCCTCGATGGGCCATTTCCAGTTGATAACAAATAAGTCTATAGGAGGAATAAAGTGTGTTTATTATTAGACTGATTGAATTAGTCTGAGCTATGAGTCTATAATGGATTGCCGAAGCCGCCAATTTTCAGATTCCAAGCAGCTTTTTCCTAATCATATAAAGCCATTTGCTTGTAAGGCACTTATAATCTTTTTATATCTGCACTGATGGTGTTTATGCAACCACTTCTTTAGACATTTCAATTAAGCATACGTTTTTGTCGTACATTTTCGTGTTCCAATCGCCGATAGCTTATCCTGAGTTATAGAACCGCCGAGTTAATTTACGTGCTCGCAAATGCAGAGACGAGACGTCTCACATGGAAAGAATTTCCTTAAATAGGTGTCAGCCTTCAATTGCTCTTGAAGCTCAAGCAGCTTGGCTTTTACGTGTAGAATTACATGTAGCATGGGCAAATAGGTCTCTGCTCTCTCAACAGCACCGCTTGTCTCTTGGCACGTGATCTCGATTCAAATCATTGTACCAAAGAAAATGGAACTGGATGTTTTAATAGCCGTTCGTTCTAGTTCTCACTCTGACCGCTCTCCGGGAATATTATCAATTTGGTTATTATCCACTTAACCTAAGCACATATACAAACAAAAGATGTGTTTTGAGACCGCCCACTTTGACAATAAGTCAAACAAACCGTGTTTTATTTGCGTTAGGTGATAACGATCTCTCCGTGACAGAAAATTAACCAGATTGTGCAATGAGCTGAAACATAACAAGGACAGTTGATACTTGTGTAAATGGCGTTCAAAGTAATGGTTAATACTTCCTCAAAATACCGGCAAAATCATCCGAGTCTAGTGAAATAGATATTGCGTCCGTGTTCTCGTATCCACGTGCCAGCTTGTGTGTTCGACTGGGTGTGAGACGACATAGGCGAAACGCCCCATGGAATGCAAAAAGCGATTACACTTTTAATCCATCCGAAACCACACATTTTGAATCGAAACACATTGTAACACACTTGACCTGCGATTTTCTACCTTTTATAAGCAATGCCTTCCTTGGAAGTAACTCTTCTGTTTCTAGGTTTGAGCGATTCACGGTGAATAAAGAAATAGTCTTCTTCCTGAGCCCGGTTCATAGAGGTTTATAACGGGGTATGTTGCATGTTCGCGGTGTGTATTTCATGTGGCTGATAGGAAACTAGGATTAGTGCAAATATCTGCTTATAGCAAGTAACAAGCATATGACAGGAAGACTCAATGAGTGCATTCGTGAAAAACCAAGTGATGCTATGTTATCGCCCACGTCTTTCCCTTTCGTAAACGGTCCATGACTTTTCGAACGGTCGTTGCAATTATGGTAACAGTGGATGCTTATACAGGGTGATCGTTGCCTGTTTGATCCCGTGTGAGATACTTAGTCATCATTCATATCAAAGATGAGCATGGTGTTAGTGGTTTAAAAATGTTAATGATTGTCAATGTTATTTCTTTACTGATTTACCGATGTATCTTCTTGGATATAAGGTGTATTAAATATCTTTTTTATAGTCTCGTTCTATAGATGGCCTTGGTCTTAGGGACGAGCTATTAGAAAAGTGATAGGGGGATGGGACGTTTTCAACTTGCCCGAATTGCTTTCCCAAGAATTTCAAGTGCACGAATTTGTTTCCCAGATTATCAGCTTGCAGGCAGACGTAACAGGCGTTGCTTGAATATGTTTTTTTCATTTTGCTTTCTCTGTTGTTCCCCTTTTTTTTCATCGTAAGTCAACTGACGTCAGCTGGACGAATCATGATTCAGGCACTTTGAAACTTGGTGTCTTAAAAACAAATGGTAGTTTGAATCCTTTTTCACATGGGACACATGGCATACATCATGTCTCAGCATCTATGACATCGTTAAACTACTGGGTTTGTGCAGAGAGATACGGAGTCCTAAACCTCTTAATTCTGCATGTAAATTGCTTAGCCAAGTTGCAAGTTCTGCACTTCTGCAAGTAAATTGCATTTCATTCTGCGATAGACGATTTTAGATTTAAGCGTGCGCGCTCTTCAGAAATGTCCAAGCCGTGTCCCACAACTATCATGTGGGATGCAGCGCGTATTCTCCATGCAATTTGTATAGGTAATCATACGACTTCGAGTGCAATTTGAAATTAATTTGCACGAGTGAGTTTTTCAAAAAGCTCAAATTGCACGAGCCCCGAGAAAAATCGTATGATTACTTATTAATATATACACGCAAACATTTTCAGAGAAAGACAGGTTTCAAGCGGCAACATTATGCACCGAACGCATGCCAGACAAATGAGCAAAGTTGACAAAACCTAACTTGACGAGCTTGAATAAAATGAACTTGACACAACAATTTCATTTAAAAGGAACAGGTGGAATTCTGTTTTGTCAATCATCGAATTTATTTCCGATTCCAAGGTAAAATAACATAGCAGAGCCTGAATTTAGTTTCAGGCCCAGATTTTCAATATTGCCAACAATATTGACTTGACGTTGACGGCGTGGCTCACGTCCTCCGACTTTACTTTTACTAACTGTGCTATCGTATTTTCCTTTTTTAGACCATGATCACTCGGATATCATTCATATTTTTTTTAATAAACGGGATAAAAAGCGGTAAGTACTAATTTATTTTACTTATATATCGTTTGAAGTAACATATCAAACACGAGACAGGGTGCTTCATCAGGATTTCCAAACATCGAAAAGTGGGTTGAAAAAACGAGGCCAACATCGTGGTGCTTGGAAAAACTAATGAAAAACACTTTCGAGTGTTTGCTTCTTTGAATAAAATTCCGAAAATCTATGCAAATTAAGGCCACCCAAATCTCCTTCGCGCTATTGATGTTTTTTTGTTTAAGCTTGATGTATTATTAATGTATTCGAGAAATGCATTTGTTTTATAGTAGCATATTGACGTTTTGTTGCCATTCGTCAGCTTTACTGCATCAAGGACGGCCGTTTGTATACAACCTCGAACTTCCCTATAAGGCATCTTTAGAACACTAGCATGGGAATCCAGTTTCCTTTTCCCTTTTCTTATCCAACAGGAAGTAAGCATTCCAATAGAAGTATGAGTCTCCTCCGCAACCCCAGCGGCAAGACTCAAGCACCGCTCTCGAGTCTTTGGGAATTTAAAAGAAAATAAATGGTTGATTAACAACTTTTTCATTCGTATACGGTCATCCAGTACCGACCTTCTTCAGGGAATGGAATTATTTTTATAAGCTGTTAATTAACCATTCATTTTTTTTATTATTCTTTGTTACATATCCACTGGTTGATAGGTCCTTCATTGGATCCGGCTTCGGTATTTCTTGCACCGGTTCTGCAAATACTTCTTTGGGAATTTGCTCAGGCACCATAGATCTCTTTTATTCACTTGGAAAACCCACTCAACCTCATTCCCTGGGATTTTCCCATTAGGGATGTTTATCTCCCTTTCTCTAATTCACAATGGTCTTTTCATAGAACAAGTGTCCAACGTCACATGTCACGCAATCCTGAAAGAGGTGTCACATTACCCACCAGACCATGCAGTAATCACGCCATGCTGTGATGGTCACGGGCTCAAGTATCACTGTATTAATGGCTACAGGCTTGTCAGGGGGGACATGACCCACATATGCCAGGGTGGTACCCTGGTCGGCAAAGAACCAGTTTGCGAGTTTCCAAAAGGTAAACACACTCGAAGTTTTTTTCTTTGTCGACCGTGAGAAAACTTTGGTAATAATCCATCGACCTCATTATCACAAATCCCCGAAACTTCCTTATACGGAAAATGTACTTTCCATATTTGGAATCCTAGCAACATACCCGGCCAAAACTCCATCAGAACATACAGGAATTCGACATAATTTGTTCCATCGATAATAAATTGTTTGTCTCGGCCAGAGCCTCGGGCGAGAATGTGGCATAATACCACAGGTAGACCATTAAAGTCCTACGAAAACGATACGCATTTCGTGCTCTAAAATATCTCGTTTCTTTTTAGTTTCTTCATGTGGCAACCCTGGGCCCATACATAATGGCTACTTTATCGGGTCCCATTTTGGAGTGGGACATAGCGTTACGTACGGATGTTACCCCGGCTTCGGATTACTCGGTCACGTGACCAGAGAGTGCCTTCATAACGGAATGTGGTCGGAACCACCCAAATGTGTCTGTAAGTACCACTAAAACATTTCTTGAATTTCACTTACTCAATATATATTCTAGACAGCCATCAAGTGTTTAAACACTGTTTTTTTTTGTGAACTTAATTCAGATAAATTCATCTTCTTTAATCTTGTGAAATTTTAAACTTCTGAGTCCAGGGCTCTGACCACCTATACCGATCGCGGCGCTCCACAGTTTGGGCCCCAAACGGTTCCTCGACATGCGCAGTCACTGACTCGCACTATCTGTTCATCTCTACTTCAGTTACTATATTCTTTCATCCATTCCCACTGGGTCCCAGCAGTAGATATTTATCACATCTTTTAAGAGATCAACATAATGTCAGTTGGTTTGAGAACGAGAGCCTGAATGGCGTCTATGGAAGATGGGATGCCATGTATTAGTGGCTCATTGTGCTTGCCCTTGGACCTGGTGGTGCCTTTGGATATTAGGGATAGTTCTGCGTTTTGGATTGTTCTAGTGAGGTATCTCTGGGTTATGGGTTATTCTTGGAGTTATGAGATCAGAATTATTTAGGTTAGGTAGTGAGGAGAGTTGCTCGAGTCTGCATTCGAGTGTCAGATAAGCGGAGCCAGGTCTCTTCTCCCCATATCTTATATAGCACAATGGGACCCATTGGGGATATATACTATCCATTGGTCGTCGTCTACCATGTCAAAACTCTAAGCTCTTACGTCTCCGTCTCCGTCTCCTTCTCCGTCTCCGCTTATTTCACTAGTGAAAAGCCGGCTTTAGTGATCATGAAGAACAGGCACTGTTTCTGCAATTAGTAGTACATTATCAACTTTTGGAAACTTGTAAGTCCGAAATTCCCCTTTTCAGTGTGCAGTGTCCAAGTAGCGTTGACTGGGATGAGATCGTTCATATTTCCGTTATGATTCACAGTGATAGAGGAGCTGTACCTCGATCTCGACAACGCCGCCGACGTCATCAGCAAGAACATGCTACATGAGTTATATGATCCGAGATGCTCTGAGCCTGGGGCCAACTGCAAGGTAACCTCCCCTTCTCGTCGGAGGAGAGCTCTCCAGGTTGACTACCTGGGCGGCCTCGACCTGGTGTTCATGTTCGACGCGTCTGATGCGATTGACAAGGAGAAGTTCCGCGTGGGACTGAGGTTTGCACAGGAGCTTGTGCGCATCCTGGACGCTACTATTGGGTAAGACATTATTCTCGTACCCAGAGCTCCCCGGCTCATCTGCTCGCAGGGGAGGCTCTGGGGACATCCATTTGAGGGCCTTCGCCGATGCGCATTTCCCTTTCGTAAACGGTCGTTGCCTTTTAGAACGGTCGTTGCCATTTCTGTGAACGGTCGATGCCTTTTCAGAAAGGTCGTTGCCATTTCTGATCCCTTGGGACAGTTAGTAATTATCATATATATAGCTTCGTTCTATAGATGCTAATGAAAGATAGTACAAATCCAATTAAAAAGCACCTCCAACCCAGCGAATTCACTCGTAGCGCACTGGTTAGGGTTTGGGTTAGTAATTGGGTTACCGGTTAGGGTTAGGGTTCTAAACAGGGTAGAATTTATACAAGATTTTTTCCTTTTACCTTGACTGAGACATATCAAAAATAAAACTTGAACATTTTCTAAGTGTCGTCCAAATGGCAACGACCGTTTACGAAAGGGAAATGCGCTTCGCCGATTGACTGATTTTGAACGTTGGGGCATGCGCAGAAGGTTGGTTCTGCCTGTTTCAATAGCGGCGCATGCGTCAATTTCTGTCACCAAAATCTGCCCTCCAATTTTACAATCAACCGTAACACTTGACTTTGGGGACCATTTGTCTTAGGTTTCTCACAGAAACGAAATAGAAAGTTGCCTTTGTCTACGTTACGAGCTTCAGCCAATCAGAAAAGCTACTCGCATTGACACAGGAAATTAATAATAGTATAGTTTACAATTACAATTGTCAGTATCATTGTCACTGTTATCTAACATAGTCTTACGTCAAGATTTTCATCTTGAGCTATTGTAGAACTCTCTCCTCGCCTTCTCTTCCATTCTGCGTGGGAGCATTTCCAACGCTGTTGGGAGTCCTGCAAAATACTTCACGGAACGCTCGTCTGAAGTCTTTAAGAAATGCAAAATACAGGACTGGGCTGATGGCGGCATTTAGAAAGAGCCCATATAACAACGAAAAACGCAAATCAACTGAAACCGACTTAACCTTTCGCTCCGAGACCCGCGTTAGGTTTCTAAAACTGAGTGAGGTGAAAAAGGCATCGTGCAAGAGTACAGAACTAAAGATGAAAGGATCAATCTTGAGGCGACCTTAAACATCTTCATTCTTCTCTGCTGATGCTCTAGAGGGAGCTCGATTGCTATTGAAGAGTTTCGAAGTTTCTTTATCAAAGCCATGTTTATGCAGAAAGTTACTAGAATAATGAACAGGAATATGCTATGTGCTGCTGCGTAAGATATCAGGAACGCCATATTATTTTCTATTTTGCAGTAAGACCCGCTTTCCACGTATAAACTCGCACATAGTATAGTGGCAAAGCATTGACAACTCCTGCAACAACCCATGGGAGTGTTAATAATAACACCATTACTCGCCTTGAAAGCGGAGGCACTTGAACTCTTGAGCACACAGCCCTGTAGCGCTCAATACTTATGACGAGAAGAATGATCAGGGAGACCCAAGGTGTGAGATTTGCGAACCAGAAGTACAACTTGCAGGATATCCTCCCAAACGTATCATTCCCAAGGGTCCATGCCCAAGAGCGCCCAGAATCCTTTCCAACATCCGTACAGGCTGACATATTAATGTCATCAGGTCCGACAAAGCCATTGTTGCTATGAAGATATACATGTTTCTGCGAAGATCTCGTTTTCTCCAAACAAGAACGATGACAACGGAGTTCCAAAACACACCCAAAATCACAACAGTCAGCAAAGCGACAACTAAGGTTATAGGAATTTCTTTCTGGGGTTTGTTAGTTGTCCTATTAGTTGAAGGAACTTGGAAAGAGCTATTGAGTACGAGAAGTTCTATCGCCATATTTTTGCACTTGTACGTTATGTGGATGATGAAACCGGGGAAAGAGATTCGTATTCTGTAGACAATAATCTCTGTGCTTTTATCGAGTGCTTTTATCGTGTTCGTGTTGTCCAGATGTTAACAGGTTTCTTCACATTCTGCACTTCTCGTCGCTACTTTGCTCGACCTACGTAACTTTAATAATAGGTGTCCCAATCTGAAACTTGGATATGAAATCATGTATTCATCATGGCGGAATAGATCATTCATCGATTTCTGAATACTCACATCTCTCAGGGTACCATTCTATATCGATATTCGAAATAGAACTTAACGTCTTTCGACATGGCGACAATCTCTTCACGAAGTGTTTCAGAAAACTAATAACCTTTCGCTCCTTTTCGTCGAACGTTGTTTGAGTTATGCCTATTAAACAGTTACAAAAGTCACAAAATGTCAACCAATTTCCTTGCGCACCATGTTTCTGTCATTTTAAATTTCCTTAATTACTTTCATCTTTTTCGATTCAAATTACTCTGAGTCATTATCAAGTTATTCAAACACGTAGTTCTAAAAACACCTTAAAGATTTTGCCCATTGTTAAAAGGCAGCAGGTGGTTCTGATTGCTGAGATTTGGAAAATAAATTATACGCCGCCGATCAAACACTATGTTTTGCTATAATCGGATGTTTTGCTATAATCGGATGTTTCGCTATAATCGGTTGCTATAATCGGATGTTTCGCTATAATCGGATGCTACAAGGCAAGGCAAGGCAAGGCAAGGCAAGGCAAGGCAAGGCAAGGCAAGGCAAGGCAAGGCAAGGCAAGGCAAGGCAAGGCAAGGCAAGGCAAGGCAAGGCAAGGCAAGGCAAGCAAGGCAAGGCAAGGCAAGGCAAGGCAAGGCAAGGCAAGGCAAGGCAAGGCAAGGCAAGGCAAGGCAAGGCAAGGCAAGGCAAGGCAAGGCAAGGCAAGGCAAGGCAAGGCAAGGCAGGCAAGGCAAGGCAAGGCAGCAAGGCAAGGCAAGGCAAGGCAAGGCAAGGCAAGGCAAGGCAAGGCAAGGCAAGGCAAGGCAAGGCAAGGCAAGGCAAGGCAAGGCAAGGCAAGGCAAGGCAAGCAGGCAAGGCAAGGCAAGGCAAGGCAAGGCAAGGCAAACGAAACGAAAACGAAAACGAAAACGAAAACGAAAAAAACGAAAACGAAAACGAAAACGAAAACGAAAACGAAACGAAAACGAAAACGAAAACGAAAACGAAACGGAAACGAAAACGAAAACGAAAACGAAAACGAAAACGAAAAACGAAAACGAAAACGAAAACGAAAACGAAACGAAAACGAAAACGAAAACGAAACGAAAACGAAAACGAAAACGAAACGAAAAATGGGAAGTGTTCTGATTCTTATGACTACCATATGAATTCCGAACAATTCCCATGCGTGTGACTTGGGAAATTAAGCTTTCCCATGGAAGGGTTTCTGTAGAAATTCCCTATGGCTGACAAATCTTCTTTAGCCCACGTCCAGTACTAAAGATGTTGCAGGAGGCTAAAGTTTCTATAGATTTGAAAATGTAGTTCTTTGTGCGAAGAGAGCTAAAACCAAAAATTGGGAAGAATTTAGAAACACTGCGCACGCACAGGAAAGGACGAAAACGTCCCGTCTCTATAGCACTCATGGAGAAGGGTAGGCTGTAGCCTTCTCAGCAGGTCTTGTAATAGTTTTGTTTTGCTCGATCGTTCTGTTCTCTGCTTAAGGATTTGGGCTCCCTGTGGTGCAATCTCCAAAGAGCTGTAGGGGATCCGGCATCTTAACCCATCCCCCAGTCTCCGCTTCCCCATTATCTGCCACCGGAGAACCACTAGAGTTGAGAAGGAACCACACTGCCTGCGGAAAAGGCTATAAACGTATTGCACCTCGAAACCAGAGTGCCTTGCTTCGATGATAATCCTGACAGTTTCGTATTCTATCTTTTCTTTCAGCCGTGGTCAACTGAAAATAGCAGCCCTGACGTATTCTACCAGCATCAAGATTAACTTCCATCTGTCATCCGCCAGCGAGAGATACCTCAAGAAAATCTGGTCAATCAAGAAGCACGGGGGTGTGGGAGTAACCTGGGCAAGGCGCTCTACCTCATCCGACGGAAGATAGTATCGAGCATGCGCAGTCAGAGCAAGAAAGGCAAGCTTTGGACTTAAGGGGCTCTCGCACGCCTGCTGGCCACTTCTCTGATAATAAAATAGCTGAAATCGCAATCCAATTCCATCCTCTTGATAACAGGTCAAAACAACCTAGAATTGCATTTGTCTAACACTTGAAAGGTTTTTCTATTGATCTGGAGGATTATTTTGATTACTACGGGCAAATGTAACATGTGTTTCACGGATACAATTTTACCTATTTTAAGTCCACGGTGGACAAATATTAAGCGTGCGAGTGCCCCTTTAAGGACCACTATTTGACTTTTGAGAGAGACGAGGGGATTATTTTTTTCCTCACTCACGCGCAATTGAATTTCAAACAAATACATATTTTTTTTACTCATCTGAAATTATCTACATCAATTTCAACACGTATTTTGTAACCTCGTTCGCTCAAATATTAATAAATACCCTTTCATTTCTCGTAATAAGAAATGAGATATTTCGCAAAAGGAACTTAATGACAAGAGCCCTTGTCAGCCACTCCACTTTTGTTATTGTTTTGTTTTTATTTGATATTAGAATTACGTGTAGAAATCTGGCGAAATAATCATCTACAAAGAAAGTTTTCTACTTCATTTACCCAGGGACTCTCACAACTCCTGATTTACCGATTTATTTGGAAATATCGCACTAAATTCTCTAAATAAGCCGATGGAAATGGATGCTTTCTCATACTCGGTACGTTGCTAGGCTGACAAAATGATTGAACTTTTTCTATTTTCAGCCTTATTCATGATCACGAGCGGGCGCCTCATCATGGGATCGAGTCACAAAAAAGCGGCGCGGTTACTGAAGACCGAGAGCCACTTTGACATCTTCGCGGTGTCCGTCGGGAAGGGCCCAAATAAGGAAGAGCTTCAGGCCCTGGTGTCCGAGCCCGTACGAGATCACGTGATCACGCTCAAGCACTTTAGTGATGTATTTGCTGGTGTCAGGAAGGCAATCTCTGCCGCCAAGAAAAGTAAGTGATGTGAGAACGAGGACTCGAACTTAGGGATGCGATTGTATATGATCAAAACATATAACTTAGTTGAAACATGTAACGGCGAACCAAGCTGTGGATTATTCGAGATGAATTTATGACCATATTTGGTCAATAATGAAACCCTCGACTGCTAACCCAAGTAGGTTTTCTCTTCATAATATTTCATTTTCGCTCATATAAGTAGAGGAAACAGTGGTAAGTGATAATATATTAACATTTTAATATCTTGAAGTCTTGCAACAACATTAGTTTTCAAAATCTGTTCAATGTTTATTCTGCGAATATCCGCAGCTTGGCACTAAGTAATGTATGTTTGTTTTTGTTACACGTTTCAACTCACTTATATGTTTCTGATATGATCAAATACGGTTTACAGACATGTGGCACATAGCTCATCCCTAAGTTTCATTTAGCTTCAAGCTACAATACGATGGAATAAACATATTAATAATAAAAATCAAAAATAATAATAAAGATGTGTGCATATTGCAGCCATTAGTACATGGAGTACACTTCTCATCCAATAATCTAACACACTCGACATTTAAAAAACAGGACCGCTTAAAATATCCTACTCTGAACCGGACTAGTTACACAGGGAATTTCTGCAGAAACCCATCCATGGGAAAAGCTAAATTTCCCAAGGCACACCCATGAGAAGTGTTCGGAATTCACATGGATAGCCATGGCAAATCCGAACACTTTCCATTCTTCTACCATGGGAAATTCAGCTTTTCCCAGGATGGGTTTCTGCAGAAATTCCCTGTGTGTCAAGTGCCGTTACTGAGGATGTTCACATCCCCGCGTAGTTCCTTGGCGTCCCTCATTCACAGATTAAAGAGCCCGTGTCAGCCACTCCTTTGTTATTGTTTTCGTTCGATATTAGAAGACGAATTACGTGTAGGAATCTCTTAATAAACATCTAAACACAACGTTTCAGATTTGATTTACCAAATTCAATAAAGAACATTGTTCTGTATGCTCTAAATCGGCCGATGGAAATGGATGCTTTCTCCGACTTGGTATGTTGCTATGCTGTCATAGGCTCTTTAAGTGCAGTGCATTGAGATATACGTGAAATGGCGAATCATCATCGAAACATCAACTGCAGCCCAAAGCGGCCGCCCTTCCTTCGGTTTACGCTCGCCCCGACTGTCCTTCCCCTCCCTTTAGAGCCGCGCGCTACGCAGGCTACCCAAGCCGGGTCGAATCGATCTCCGGGAAAAGTTGGAATAGCCAACCCTACTGTCGTTCACAGCGCCATATCATCTTCGATATCATCAATGAATCATCTAACTCGACCATTGACATTAATGTGTCTTTATTTATGCAGGTCATGTGCAGTGTGGCATTAGCGGTAACGAAGAGCAAAACACGTACCGTCCGTGGAAGCAAATCAGCAAGTGGGGTGTGGCCATGGCATATTGGGATCTTCTGGGACCGTGAGTACAAATAATCAGGGCTCGACATTACTTTTTTCGCGAGGTGCCATTGGCGACTAATTCAAACATTTTAGTCGCCAGAAAGCAAAATTTAGTCGCCACATTAACGTGGATCTCAGCTAACTCAGAAAGATGGGGAGTCATTTGGCGACTAACTCTAACATTTTGGTCGCCAAGCCCTAAATTTAGTCGCCATTGGCAACCATATGTTCGCAGTGTCGAGCCCTGTAATAACGTACCCATTAAAGCAACATAGTGCGTAGGACGTAGTGCGTGGACGACAGTTCTCAATGAAAACATTTCAACCATTTTTATTTATACCACACGCGCGCGTGTCTCGAATTCTGATTGGCTCTCAGCCATGGGTACATAAGGACATACCCAGAACGCGCCATCATCAGCGCGCGCGCTAAAAAGAACCAACAAAACACCGTTTTGCTGCGCGCGCGCTGCTTGCCTTTATTTTTGCCTTTTTTGTTGTGGTTAAAACAAATGTCCTCTGATTTTCCGTGTATGTCCTCTTATATACCACGGAATGACGTAATAGTGGTCAAAATGTACTGCGGACCCCTCGGCTGCGCCTCGTGAGTCCACAACATTTTGACCACTTTATTACGTCATTCCGTGGTATAAAGAGGACATACCACGGAAAATCAGAGGCATTTTTAAATGTACTAGGTGTAAATCACACGCGTTTTATGCTCGTGCATGTTTATTTCAGGCGGCCGTTCCCCGATCTGTGGAGGCGCGTTGATCGGTGATCAGTGGGTATTGACGGCAGCACATTGCTTCTATTCTAGCGCAAGAAAAGCGGTCACGTGGCCACCATGGAGGTAAGAGGAACCGTTTTCGTCGAATGTTTGTAAAAAATCTTAGGTTGCGAACTTTTAAAGATCCTATGTCACCCGCCACTTTGGCAGCATAGCAATATACCAAGTCAGATAAGCATCCATTTCCATCGGCTGATTTAGAGAATATAGAGCAGTTTTCTCTCTTAATTTTGGTAAATCAAATCTGAAACGTTTTAGAAGTTGATTTAGAGGTTTCTACGCGCAATTTGCCTTCCAATATCGAACGAAAACAATAACAAATTAAGAGTGGTGCGAAGAGAAGGTCCATTGACAGAGACTCATGTGCTGACTGAAGTTGAAGCAAGGAAATTTTGTAAAGCTAAAGCACACAGGTGCCCAATTTGTTGTAAGCCGTTTGTCTCTCATCTCTCTGCCCGGTGTTCGATTCCCCGCTTGTGCTGCTGGGATTTCTCTCTGCTCTTATGTCGTAGAAGTAATTCGTCATTTCTCTTGTTTCAGGTTTTTCGGATGAGACAATAAACAGGTTCCATGTCTTTCAATTCACTACACCTAACCTTAAAATGGGGGACATTACGCTTGGCTTGTCGCTGACTACTGGCACACACATAAAAAAACACTCAAACCTTTGAAAAAATAACTTGTATTGGAAATCGCCATGTACTTTTTCCACAGGTATACCGTAGTGGCTGGGGATCACCAGACGATCAAGCGAAACACGTACAAACAGATGGTTCCTGTTGCCAGATATATGTGCATAGAGATTTTAAATATCGCACTCATCAGAGCGATATCGCACTTGTCAAGCTACAGTACAAATTCAAGCTCAATAAATACGTCAGGCCTGTATGCCTTCCGCAACCGGCCAATGGGAGAGCGAAACCAAGCACCACAGGTAGCCACATTTATTTATATTTCCCTCCACAACAGGGATACCAAAGCTGTTGTAACCAAATACCAATTTTCCGTTTCCTGATCGAAATAGCCAACGTCTGAATGCGCGAAAAAAAATCCTGCCTACGGAAAGCGAAAACAGCCGAAAGGCTCTAAAAGTCGAAAGTGTCTCAACAACTCCTTGTTCCACCATTTGTAGACTTGTCGTACGACCTGTCTTTCAATAGACTTTCCAGGGTCGTGACAACGATTTCATGCTTGTTTTTTCCAGGCAAGAGAGGTTTCGTGGCGGCTTGGGATGCACCGAGTCAAAGGAGGGGCTCCCGCCGTAAGAGCCGCTCGCGCGTCATAATCCACACCGCGCTCATCATCTCATCCGAGCGTCAATGTAAGAACGCGACCAAGATACCCTTTCAACGCCTCCAATATGTTCTGCGCTAACGACGGGAAGGGCTACAACCACCTGTCGGGGGGACGGAGGGTCACCTTTTGTCAGCGAGAAATACGACGCAAGGTCACGTGGTTATCGGTGGACCGTGGATGGCTTGGTGAGCTGGGACGAGAAATGTGGATCACCTGGTCACACTGCGTTTTTCACTCGAGTGTCGCCGTTTGTTGATTGGTGAACAGGTTAATGCGAGACACGAGATCGAGACGACGGCATTAGATTACAGCCGATTTTGTCGAACAACTATATCTGGCTTATCGGGACTGGATATTCGGTCGATTTGTCGCGAGCTCATGTATAAAGCTGTCGCTACTGCCGGTCCCGTTATTTCATTTTCGATTTGCGGTATCGGCATTTACGCGCTTCACAAAACGGGAAGCATTTAATGCTCAAAAGGACACTGTAGTAGCATTAGAGAAGTACCTGCAATTTTTCTGGTTACCAGAGAGCGAATAGACCACGTTTTCATGCATGTTTGATTCCCGCGGCATTGGCTGGCACGAACGGGACGCATAAGGACTGGTTTACACTATGCAAATGCAAGGATTTAAACTCATACATTTACCCTTATTGGTTTGGCACTAGAACACAAGCACAAGCAAATCGAGACGTTTTGTCCCCTGTGCTTGCGTCTAGTGTGAAATAATCGAACGCAAGCACAAGCAAACTAATCAATGTTGATTTAAGGCTTACGTCGCTTTACGCTTGCCTTGGACTTGCGTCTTTCGTTGCGTTGTGTCTAACCAGCCCTTAGTGCTCGAGGACACCGTAGAAGCACTAGAGAAGTACCGGCGTTTATGGTTAAAGAAGAAAGCACGCGCGTTATAAATATAGAGAAGCCTGATCGCCTATAATCGCAATGGACAATTTATTTAGAGCGGATTTCACATGACTGTCAACACTTGTTATGTATTGCGATTGCTTTGCGTTCTCATTGGCTACTCGTTTTTTTCTCAGCCAATCAATTCTTTAGTAAATACAATTGCATAATTACTTAGTAATTGGTTCGGCTTGTGATTGGCTGAGAGAAAAGCCATTTAGGAGCAATGGTGATTTCTCTCGATTCTGATTGGCTAGTGATTGCTCAATTGCAATTGTTTTCACGACAGTCATGTGAAATCCGCTCTAATGCGTCGTGGTTGGTCGACTTGTGTTGCAATCGCCGTTGTTTACACTAAAAACTCAAGTGAAACCTCTAAGTCTGCGAGCCAGTCTAAAAATCTGTAAATATTAACGCATGCTACTCGAGTTTATGACCGTCTGCGGGGTCAAGTTACTAGCGCACCCCGAGATGTTCCCTCAAAAGTAGGGTGCGTCCTATGGGGTGCTAAGAACGCGCTAAAAATTGGCGAAAACGTGCGTTGATATAAAATTGTTTAGCCTAAAGTAGAGACTTAAAGTTTACAATCTGTGAAAAGAAAGCAGGTTTTTTCCGGGTCGGACCCGATTTTTCTTCGGGCAAATAAAATACGTCTCGGCTCATTATACATCGGTTTACCAAACACAGCGTGTAAATCAGCCATTAGCTGTCGGTTAATATTACCCTCTTCGAGCGCGAACAACTGACCTGGCATGCCTCGACCTGCTGTTGGGACTTACGGAAGCACATTCCATAATTCAACCTGAAACGAAGAAAGTGAACGCATGATCTTATAGCTTATCATGACAATTGTATTACTTCAACTTTAGTGCGTTCACACGCGTACGTTTCATTAAATATTCAAACTCAATATTTTAAACCTCGGGTGGAATTTGGTTCAAATGTCATCACTGTAGATATTATTAGAGGCAAACAGTTACATTGGCATTTTGTGATGTTTCACAGGGGGTGCAAATGGCTGATTGCATTTTTAATAATCCGCACAGGGGGGGGGTTGAGACCTATGGAAATTTTCCAGGGGGTTGTTTGGACTCTGGAAATTCCACGGGAGGGGTGTGTCTGGAGACTGGAAATTCCAGGGGAGGGGTAAAAACGGTGACTTTCCAGGGACATTTTATCCAAAAATAGATTTTCCAGGGGTATTTTGCCAAAAAAATGGAAATTCCAGGGAGGGGGTCCTTTATGAGGTTGGAAATTCCAGGGGAGGAGGTCTGTTTCACGAGTGGAAATTCCAGGGGAGGGGGGGTCTTTTTAAAAGAGGTCCTCAACCCCCCCGGTGCGGTTTAAAAATGCAATCAGCCAATGGACGCGATAAATTTTTGGGTAGGGGTGCTCCGCCAAGGTCCAAAAACCTGACCATCAAAATTGTATACCCTACCGCAGACCTGAAGTTAGTCACCAGGATGGTCAAATTGGTCGCTATCAAAGCGCTATTTCGATAATCCTGAAATTTCAAAATAAACCACCTTTCCACTAATTTCGGCACAACTTTCATCGAAATTTGCTTGCACTCGGTATCATACTGAAATACATACCCTATCAGCGAACAAACAGCGAAAAACGATACCCTACCGTAGACCTCAGGAGCCCAAAATCCATACCCTATAGGGCGGCGCATACCGTATACCATATATGAGGGGTACCACCGCCCTCCCCCCCCCCCCCCCCCCCCTCCCCCGGGCACACTGCTAGACAGTTAAAGGGAGCCTGTCACGCAACTGCGCAGCTGTTCTGCGCATCTCTGTCCCGTAACGATAGCCAGCGGACGCTAAAAACCTCGAAAACAAATTGTATATAATCTCACTTCTTCTCTTTCTCAAACCATGCTTTTTAGGTTACATATTCATAAATAGTTATCTGATAGGATGGTCTTATTAGTTTTGCTGATAATTCAGTAATCGCTCGGCTGGCGCGCATGCGCGTATACCCAACAGCAAATTGTAATTATCAATGATTTACTATTAAAGCTCGGATTAGCTATAGTTATAGTTATAGCTGAACTTTTGTTAATAAATATTTGAAAATCATTAGCAGTACAGCCAATAAAGGAACAGAGTGGTTGTCATAACAAAGTGTAATATTTAAAGAATAATAGCCCATAAAGCGACTTTCACGGAATTTTGAAAACCACCAACGAAAAATGTCTATTTGTTTACTCATGTATATACAATGATCCCCTTTTTATCAACACCTTGTTATGTGGATCCAAAAGCATATTACCAATAATAAGCTCTTGGTGGATCGGTTATTATTCTTTCTTTGATTTTATTTCTTTTCCTTGTCGCTATCCTCGAGTTATTTCGTGCATTTTTGCAGGCAAACAAATAGGTCCTCTCATGCGAAAAGGGACCTTATACAAATTTTATACTTTCGAGAAAAAATCAAAATAATTAGGTTTTAGAATTTCAACAACCCTTATAATATCAATACTTAACTGCTAGATCTACACTCTACGAAATTTGGACAAATAGTACGATCAATCTTTAGATATATATATAAACTGGCTGCCTCAAAACATAAATTTGACAAAATACCGAATAAGGCCCCTGTTCGCTTGGCAGTGCCGCCCAGATATGGTCTTCTCGTCAATCACTGAATAAACGACTCAGTATTTTCTTTCCACATGGAAACTGATCCGCGACCTTTATCTATGGGTAACGTGACGGAAAGCCTGTGTTTTTGTAAATAAGATACAGTTCGATCTTTAGTGCCTCGTCGCTCGAATCTTATTACCAGAAGTTCCATTTACAGTTTAGAGGATACTTAGTGCCGAGTGCAACATGTAATATAGATAACACATCACTTTATGGTTTGCGTTGATCAAATGGATAAAATAGATTGCTTGCGAACGTCCGTAGAGATACTAGAGAAACGTCTTTGCTACGCGCGCGCTTTTATTTACCTTCGCCGTGTCACCGTGGAGTTCCGAGCGTGACTACACACCTATGTGTAAGTGCGCAGGAATAAAAGCGCGCGTAGCAACAAGCTAAGGCCGTTGCTAGAAATTTTTGTCTGGGGGGGCAAGCCTTGGTCATCCTTTGTTTTTGCTGGGGGGGCTAGCAGGTTTTCCCCACATATTGACACTAATAAGTTTTACTTCGCTGAGGGGCAACTGCCCTCCGCTAGCTACGATACAAAGAGCAAAGACTTTTCTCTTGTATTCCTATAACGGACGATCGCCTAATAAGGGACTGCAAGCAGTTTAGGATAAAACCGCTCCTCTGAATTACATTCGATGCGACAAAGACGTTTGGGCCTAATCATTGGACAATAGTAGGCTTGACGAATTTTAATCTGGAATATCTAACAAAAAACGATTCGAATATTTGTGTTGAGTTGCCGTTGAGACTACATTATCTCTGTTACCTGGTAAACACCTGCATACTAGTGTAGTATTGACATTAACACTGACTGATTATTGAAGGCTCAAGAAAATGTTAATATTTGCACTCCAAGCCGTGCTTTATGCAACAGGATTAGTACATATCAGAAGCCTAATTTAACACCATGAAAACAATACTTGAACGCGTCACAATTAGACCACAGTCTGAGGCTTAGTTTTTGTCCCCAAAGAAAATGTTCTGTTTTTGTTTCGCTTGCAGAGCATCAAAACATCGTCGCTTTGGTTTTTCTGTCCCGCCAGTCAAACCGTCTAAACCAATCAGGTCCTTGCCTTGTTTGGCCTTAGAAAGTGCAGTCCCGCCAGTCAAACCGTCTAAACCAATCAGGTCCTTGCCTTGTTTGGCCTTAGAAAGTGCAGTCTACTGGCTTTCTTTTCTTCTTTCACGACCCAGTTCACCTGCTAGTAGAGGCCTCGTTTCTCTGTATTTCTCTCGGTAAAACCCATTCGACTGCACTAGGCGAAAAAGAGCCAGGACCTGATTGGCTTAGAAAGCACGCTTTGAAAATTCACAGCGCGAAAAACGGTTTTGGCGCGAAAAAACGGTTTTTGCAATAACACGAGGCCAAACTCGAACATCTGCGATGCCAGTTGTTCTGTTTTACTTCTTATAGAGGCAGATTGCCAATTATTGTGAAAGATATCCTTTGAAGAACAATAGGCTATAAAACACAAAGCAGATCCTTAAGTGTTGTCTTTATTTATAAATACATTGAGCCTCGAATCTGTCCGTTTTTCATGCAGAAAGAGAAAATAATTTCAAATGCCAGCAGGTCACCGCATTCACTTGTACTTTGAAAGACTAAACATGTTACTTTTTTATAAATAATTTGACGGGAAGTGTTTTCTTGTCAGAGTAATACCAAAAAACTATTTCCTTAATTACCTCCTTACAAGCTTATTCCATAATGAGTTAAAAATGAAATACAAATTCGATTTCTTATCAACATGCAAGCTTGTTTTCACCATATTATATAGCTTCAAACTGCAGTGTGCTAATTTTTAATGTTAGTTTTTCCAAGGTAAAGTTTGCTAGAATGACAAGGAAAGTTTAGCTGCCTTTGTACAGCAAGTCCATACGCCAATCACTCGAGCATATGATAACCATTTTGAATTTCTTATGTAAACACACTACAAATGCCTGCCTATATTGTTTTTCCATATATAAATATTTTGAATCGAGAACTCTTGATTTTAAGGTGTGACTCTCGGCATCAAAATTCAGGGATTTATTTCGGGATTTGTGATCACAGTTGTCCCAGAAATCGCGTTTTTAGACAGTGGAGTGGTAACCCAGTGATATCCCAAACCTTATGCAAATTTCCACCGGTCAACTCGCAGTGGGTGATTTATGAATAACTTAAAAACTCGAACCAGTGACCAGCCAAATAGGTTATGTGACGCAAGGGTTCGCTCTCTAAGTGGATTGGTACGGACGGCGGAGTGTTGTTTACTGCTATTAAACCGCTAAAGACCACAGAAAGAAAAACTCCGTCCTCATGATCCACCCACAACTCTCTACATCGTCTATACGGCGAAATTATCAATTCTAAATACTCGAGGGAGTTTGGAACTGAAGATAATCCACCATGGTTCTCGTATTTGACTTCATCGCAACTTCGAGTTCAGATCTCGACGAATTCGATGCATTTTATGATCAGTTCAGTGAAGAGGAAGGTATATCAGTAGCACTTTGGTGTATAATATTTGTAATCTTGCTGCTGATAACAATATGGTTTTATATCACCCAAATTGCACCCGCTCGCGCAACACAAAAACAGCAAGAGACTGAACAAGAACTCGAAGAGCAAGTTGCTGAAAAAATATTCAAACAAGTAACGAAAGAATCGTCCGAAGCGAAAACTTATTTACAATGTGGGCCATCAACGTCTGCGGATAGTTCAGAGGATTATGAAATTATTGACGGCGAAGTTCGGATACACCATTCAGAGGTCTTCAAGGAACCTTGTGACAACAAACATGGTGGGCTTATAAGACGGCCCTCGATGGAGGACATGTCCTTAATTTTTCCAGGATTTTTACCCATTATAGTAGAAGAAGAAGAAGATTTAGAGACTGAAGAAGCGATCGAGTTTGAGTTAAGGGAAAGTAAGACACTTCAAAACGGTTCTGACAAAGTGGAGAATACTTCAAATAAACCGTCGTCTATTTGGGATGGCGGTAAAAATGTACACTGGGATATCAACACTCAAAAATCCTTGCCAGTTATTGAATCTAATGGTGTCTCATCTATGACTGATTTAGAATCCAAGTCTGGGAAATGGCTTAATGGCGATATGGGTGAAAATATTTTAAGCAAAAAGGGAAAATCACCAGCGAAAAATTCTCAGATAAGATACCGACACACAAGTAACGGAAGTTTAGCAGACACAAAAGAAAGCAGTTCAAAAGAAACTCAGTTGGTAAGCCATGTTATTAGCTATAGCGTGGAGACAAGCATTCAAAATTCTTTAACATCTGAACCATCCGGCCCAAGGTGGAATATGCAGAGAGATACGAAAAAAGTGATCAAAACTTCTGATCAAATGAATGGAAATGGTGACCTTTCTACTGCTATTTCCGGTGGAGACCTGATGGGTGACCCGAGTAATGTGATCTTAGATAAAAACACAAAACGCGATTCCTCTGAGTTGAATGAAAACTCAAGGCAAGCGAGTGTTTTATGTGACAATTATACAGAGAATGCTAATGAGAATGATAATAAAATATATTCAAAGACTTCCGAAATAATCTCGCTAAGGAAGGAATTAATTATGTCAACAGAACAGCAGAAGTGTTGCCTTGTCAACCTGTCGAAAGCTCTCTTGAAAATGCCGAAAAAACAGTGAATTATTCGTCCAGTGAAGGGTCAAGTGAGAGCGAATGGAGTGACATGAGCACTGACGAAGAGTTCTCTTCTAAGCTCGGGACAATGACCGCTCGAAACAATGAATTAGAAATGGATTTATCCGCGCAAGAACAAAATGACAGTCGATTTCAAAGCACTCATGCGTGGACGTTTTTCACTATGTCGTCGGAAAGCGACGAGGATCCAACTAAATCCACAAGTGTATGCAATGAAAATTCACATTCGCTGGTTCCAAAAATTATTATTGACTGTTACGAAGATAGAAACGGACTAGAAGAGGAAATATTAGTGAGCGAAAGAGCGACAAAGACGGCGCCTCGCAAGCCGCTAATTGCTGAACAATTGAATGCGTTTGAGACGGACATTGATGTGGATGATTTTATTATGGAAGATGAAGAAATAAACGACGAGGAAAATGAACTGAGTTTATACTTAAAACGTCATGTTTCGGTTACTGATCTTGATAAAATCTTAACGTTATCTGAAGAAAATGTTTTTGGAAAAGTTAATGAGAGTAATGGAGATCCAATTGAAAACGAACTTTCGCGAGAAACGGATTATGAAAAAATAGTTCATGACATCACTTCTCAAAACTCTGACAATGTCGGGCGTATCTATACAGAAACAAATCTTGATGATTCCTTCAATGATGACCTTTGGAAGATAAACAGTGTGGAAAGAATGAGAAATCTTGAGACAAGCTTGGAGAAAAGGGAGCTGTCTGGAGAGAGATCACAACCTCGGAACGACAGAGTTATTTATGGAAGCAAGAAGGAAACAATAGTTCCAAGCAGAAATTTGAACGAAGAGGGCGGCGTTCTACTGAATAGAGATCCCCCTAGGCAAGATAAATCTGAATTTGAATCAAGTGAAGCGAAAAACAAGGAGGATATTCCCATAAACAAGACACAGAAAATAACCATAAAAGTTGTGACAACTAAAGTGATCAATGATGGAATTTGCGTAACACAGGGACAGCCTTTGGAAGTTCTCAATCGAGAAAAACCTCAAAAGGATTTCGCGGAAGTTGAGACTTATAACTCATGGAACAAAATGTCTAAAATTGACCATACTGTCTGTGAAGACAACAGCGGCGACAACTCACAGGGATATGTCCCACAGGATGTTGAAATAGCCGGCAGCATCATAGAAGTAAGTGATAAAGCAAAATGTGTTAACGTAGACGAGACAGCTGTCAGGGAAAAAGAGGAAAAGAGTTTCAATATTCACAGTTAGAAATACCCTTAGGGAAATTTGCTTTTAATTTCTATATGAAATCCTCCCACTCAGATACAGTTTGAGGAAAACATCGACTTTGATTAAAAATACCCAGAGATGTCGAGAAGCATTACAAGCGGTAATGAATTTAGCATCTAGAGTTACGGCGCCTTTAGAACTGATAAAACGACAGAGTTTGAAAACAAAAGGTCCATGTACCAAGATGCGTAGGGACATAACAAGTGGATTGCGTGACATCGGCTTTTAAAGACAAAATTATAAGTTTGTTATCGCTGATTTCTATCAAAACAGGAATGAAAACGTTGATATTTTATCGGGTTTCGAGGAAAATCAGCTAGATCGATTGATTGACCAAATCGAATGCTACGAAACCTATTTTTGATCTGGAACTTAAATGATCATGAAAATAAAATGTTTCATGCATTGTGCATAAAGCGAAAGCGTTCATGATATGATGTGAGCACGATAACTATTAGAAACTAAACAAATTCTTGGCTGCCTTCAACTAATCTCGAAACTATATTTGTAAATGGTAAAGTATTATTTTATGTTGAACTAGTCCAGTCCCTGAACCTCTTTCGCGGCTCCGTTGCATTCTCGAACCCAGAGCTCCCCGGCTCGTAACCTCGCGGCGGAGGCTCTGGTGACAGCCACTGACGCATGCGCGAGGAGGGGGAGGAGGGGAGGAGGGGGGGGGGGGGGGGGGGGGGGGGGGGGTACTCCCTATATTGGACTATACGGGGATGCTCGGCCCGAAAGGAGTAGGGTTTTCAGGCCGGAGGTATAAGAAAGGGGTAGTGTTTTCAGGCTGGGTATGAGAAAGGGGTAGGGTTTTCAGGCTGGACTGGGTACAAAGAAGAGCAGGGAAAATTGTAATTTTGGTATAAAAAAGGGTCTGTATATCACCGGTTTTTTCAACCACAACCCCCCCCCCCCCCCTCCCCCCAGGCTCTTTGGGGCTAAAGCAAAGATGGCGGCCTACCCGAACAGCGTTTTGACGAACTTTTATGCAATAGAGTAAGAAAGTAAGCTATTAAAACTTCTGGAATTCCAAATATGGTCATCTAAGGTACTAACAAGGTAGTAACTCTTCTCTTGTCACACAGGAAAAAGTAACGCAACTGGAAGACATGCCCCCTGCCGTAACGTTAGGAAACTCTTTTGTCACGGAAGGGCAGTCACAACAGGAAGAGCGATTATCTAGTGTCACGCAAGCAGATACATTTGTAACGGATGTAACACCAACGGAGGAAGACTCCGCTGGTGTTTTGCCAAATGATGCAACGGCCGCGAAAAAGGTACAACTTCCAAAAGTCACGCAATCGCCCGTCACGGAGGTAAATCAACTAGAGGAAGTATCATCCACTGTCACGCAACCTAAGGCACAGGTCACAGGTGTAACGACACTGGAAGGAGTTACAGCTTCTATCACGTCACAGGACCTGCCTGTCATGCATGTAACAAAGGAGAAGATGGAACCATTTGCTGTCACGCCATCGGATTCACCTGTCATAGATGTAACGCAAGTGTCGGAAGTATCGCCATCTGTAATAAACGACGCGAGTGAAGAAAAGACTGCTCTATCGCCACCTGATGAGCAAGTAACGCAACTAAAGGTCACGCAACCAGATGTACCTGTTACACTAGTGGAAGACGTCACACCAACTGCTGATACACAAGTTATGGATGTAAGGCAAGTGGAGCAAATGTCATTAGTTGTCACGCAACCGCTTGACAGTGTTACAGCAGATGTAACGCAATCAGAAGAGTTATCACCAACAGTAACACCTTCCGATCAGCCTGCCATACACGTTGACAATATAATAAACGTAACGCAAGAAAATGTGTTGGCTGTTAGGCTATCGGATAACCTTGTCACGCACGTAAATGAGGTATCATCTGCTGTCACGTCATCGGATATTTCTGTCACGGACATAACGCAAGAAAGGGAAGAACTGCCTACTGACAATTTATCGGATGTCTCTGTGACGGAAGTAACGCAAGTAAAAGTCGTATCATCTGATGTCACACTACCCGATACTGAAGTAACGCAAGTCAGGGAAGAATTAACTCTTGGTCATCTATCGGATACAACTGCCACGGATGTTACACAGTTTATTGAGGTACCATCGGATGTCATGCTTCCGGATACATCTGTGATGGACATAACGCAAGTGAATGATGCATCATCTGCTGTCACACTATCGGATACATCTGTCACAGGTGTAACGCAAGTATGTGAAGATAAGGCTTTACATGGTGTCACGCTTTCGGGTCCATCTGTCACGGATGTAACGCTAGTAAATGAGGCAACTCCTGCTGTCGCGTTATCGGATACTTCAGACACGGATGTAACGCAAGTAAAAAAGCATGAGCTTCAAGATCCGACCGTCCCCGAGGTAACGAAATCTGAGGACATTGTCGCTCCTTTTTGGGCAGAAGAGATTTTACCATGTAACTCCAATGTCGGTGCTATGAAAATAGAAGAAGCTTCAGTAGCGATCATGTTAAACAGAAGTGCCACAGATGTTACACGAGTACAAGAACCATCGTCTTCAGTTATTTTATCAGATCCAGCTAAAGCTGATGTCACGCAAGCTGAGACTTCAACATCTGTTGTCATGCAAGCAGTTGCGTTACCGGAAGCACCAGCTCTTTCAGTTGTCACGCAAGGCCAAGGAGTCTCTAATATTGTAACAGTATTAGAGTCTACAACGGTTTCAGGCACGAGATATGAGTCAGCAAGTGTGACTACAACAAATGTCTTGACCACTTTTAAAGCGCAAGACATGCATCTTGCATTGAGAAGAACAACAGCGCCAGCAGTCTGCGCACCAGTAGTAACGTCACCCGAAACTGTCGCAGATGCTTTGCCAATAGCAGAAGTTTCAGCGGCGGCCATGTTAGATAGCAAGGCCACAGATGTCACGCAAGAAGAAGCATCATCCTCGGTTATTTTAGCAGATCCAGGTAAAGCTGATGTCACGCACGCTCAGATGACAACACCTGCCGTCACGCAAGCAGTTGTGTTACCGGATGCACCAGCTGTTTCAGTTGTAACACAAAGCCAAGGAGTCTCTAATATTGTGACAGTGTTAGAATCTGCAGCAGATTCAAGTACAAGATACGAGTCAGCAAGTGTGACTACGATAAATGTCTTGGCGAGTAATAAAGAGAAAGAAACGCATCATGCAGTAGAATTCCAACAGTCTGCCAACCGGAAGTAACTTCACCGGAAACTGTAACGCCTGTAGATGCAATCCCTAAGGTGACGCCATTGGAGCCGGAAGTGAGTGAAGCACCTGTTGTCACACGACTTGAGCCGGAAGTCAGCCTATCTGCAGGTAATAATAATAATAATACTGCTCATGGCGCTTTACAATGATTAAACATATATATAATTAACAATTACATTCTGACTTATAGAAATTTACAAATTCATTTCAATCGGCAGGTACCCCAGAGACGTCATCGAGTGCCACTGTAGAGCACGAGGAAACGTTGCTTGAGAAAGAGACTGTATCGCATGTAACGCAAGAAGATGTAGCACCTGTTGTCACACCAACAGAGCCAAATATGGATGACGCTGTCGCGCAATCAAAGGTCACGCCACCTACTGTCACACCATCAGAAACGCAAGTTGTTGAGGAGGCAATGACTGTCACGCTGTCAAGGATGTCACACGATACAGATGTAACGCAACATGTCGATGAAGTACATAACGACTCTGTCTCTGGCTCTGTGCCAGCAGAGATAGACGTCACGCATGGAGAGCCGATTAAATTGTCACAAGTAACGCAAATCCAAGACATGGCCTCTGTTGTCACGGACATAACGCAACCCGACGCTGTCACGCCACCAGAACCAAAACCTCTTGTTAACGGTGAATGCGACAAAGAGTCACTGGTGGAAGAAAAAGCCCTCTCACCTATAGAGGAAAAAGCTTCTGTTATTGAAACGCCGGGAGAAGAGAAGGCACCATCAGTTACCAAGGCAACGCGAGCGGTTTACAGTTGGGGTGTCGCGCATAGCTCAGAGACATCAGACACTAGCACTGTCCCAGATGTGCTTAATTTCCAGCGTGACAGATCTAAGCTACCTGACGTCACGCTAGCTAGTGGACAACATCACACCGAGGCAGTACCAAGTGTGACTGTCACGCAACGGAGTGAAGTTGATGAAGAATCAGTAGTTCCGACAGTAAAGCAGTCCGACGTAGTTATTTCGTGGGAAAACGAGGAATGTGAAGAAGGAGAACTATTGCCTGCAATTTCGCCGAGTATAGCCCCCGCTAGCTCTGATGTGGTACTGGAGCAACTTTTTCCATCACTTATTGTCCTTCCAAAGACACATCCTGATGTGAAGAGAGGTTTTATTGTTGAGGAAACGGTTCAGCCGGTCTTCAGAGAAAAGAGCAATCTTTTTAATGAACTGGACTTCTGGTGTGAGAAACAGGAATCAAGTGTTACTCGGGTGTGTGACGCGGAGATTCCGACAAACGTGACTGTCACGCAACGAGTTTTTTATGGTGATGAGGAACCAATAGTACCAACTGTGATGAAGTCTACTCGAACTTTTAGATGGGAAAACGAGGAACTGGACGATGTGGAATTGGAAGTCGCGGACACAACTTTGAAGGCCGGCTTATCTACAGATGACACTCTTTTCGAGAATATATTTCCTTCCATATCACCGCAAAATCTATCAACGGAGACTATCATAGGGAAAAGTGATCCGGTGATCGAGGAAGAAATCCTGCCGGTTGCTAAAGAAAATAAGAACACTTCTCGAGAAAAAAGGGTACCATACGGGGTTTCAACAGCAAACAGAGGAACAGGACTGCAGGGTTCTGCAAGTTGGAAACGTGAAAAGGTACTGGAAAAGACAAGTGTTGGGGCGAGCAAGGACAGCAGTCGAGCTGATCACTCATTGGCAGATGGGAATACAGAACCCTTTGTTCCTGATCACGCAAGAGCTGGTAAAGAGCCTGTCACGCGTGACAATAGAGAACATACGATCCATGAAGCCTTGCGAAGTCAGCCGCCGGAGAAGAAGACAGAACAAAGTGAATTGAAGGAGAACAATACGAATTTACCGTTATCTGAGCCTGTCACGCAATATCAGACATATAAAAGTGTCACGAAGTTTGTCACGCAACCTCGAGAAACAAAATCATCCGAAAGCTCAGAAAACTTTGAGGAATGTCAACTACTCTCGGAAGCAGAAATGGAGATTCGTTCTATTTAAAATCTGGCGCTAAATACGAGGTCACCCAACACGAGAAGGCCTATGTCGTAGAACGCACTCGTGAAAGTGATCTTTCTTCGCCAACTCGGTTTACAGTTCGTCAAGCGAAAAGCAGTGAAGAACTGCGAAGCATCGGAAGAAGGAAGGAACTGGAAGACAATGAAAGAGAAGGGAAGTCAGACATACCGTTGGCGAGCAGTCAAGCACTAAACATCAACACCGCCGGGCTGTTGGAGGCTCAGATTAACGGAACTAAAGTACTCCAGTCACGTGATCAAGAGAGCACGTTTGTTGCTAGGGTAACCGTGGATGAGAATTTTGGCAGGCGTCGACGCATAACAATCCTGAATGTCCATAAACGCTCACCAGGAAGTGCCAGGTGGAAGTCGTTGAATGCTCTCGACGACAAGGCGAGGTTTGAAGATTCTAGCGGAGAGTTCCCAGAGAAGCTGGAACGCCCTCGCAAGAGAGTCTTGTCTCCCGATGGAGAAAGAAATGGCACCATTTTTGCTGTCACCGGTCTAAGCCCCACACCCCTTTCAGATGCTGAGTATCGGGAGAGAGAGGAACAAAGTAAGAAGCCTTACTCTGCAAAGTCGCCGCCAAGAACAGAAATCCCTACAGCAAAATCCGTAGAACGCAAGGACATTATTCCTCACCAGGAAAGTGAAACTTTTATCATTGCTAAGGTAATGGGGACATCAACGTGCACGGAGAAATACGACGAGAATTTGCCTATCCGAGTTGAACCTGAGTTATCTGTTGGTTCTCAGAGTTCTACAACTACAAGCCCAAGTACTGAGGACTCTAAACGAAAAGCACATCTGAACAAGAGCGCAACAAACTCCACGAGGCAAGAAGGTGAACATGACAATAAAACTTCAACTAGAGCTTCGAGAACTTCGCCATCAAATCTTGAAGGAACCACCAGAAGAATTTCCAAGTTTGATCGTTCTGATCCTCGACGCAAATCAAAGGAAAGGGTTTTTGCAGTCTGCAGGTCACCCCCAGTTGAAAATGAAAGGCCATCTTCCATTTCTCCGCCCAGTTTGTCAGCAAACTCAGCTGACAGTAGTCCTCGATTTGATCGATCAGATCCACAAAAGCAATCTCAAGAACGGATATTTGAAATCAGCGGAAAAGCACCCAGAGAAGAAGTAGCTAGTGTGACTCCACCGTCCATTTCCCCACCGAGTGTTCAGAGCTCAGCGGGCAGTAGTCCGCGATTTGATCGCTCAGATCCTAGAAGGAGGTCTCAAGAGAGAATGTTTGCCCTCACTAAAACTGCCTCTGAGGAGAAGATCGAAAGAGTAACGCCATCCTCAATTTCTCCACCGGTTGTTCATAGCTCTGCCGAAAATAGTCCAAGATTTGATCGCTCAAATCCAAAAAGGAGGTCTCAGGAGAGAATGTTTGCCCTCACTAAAACGGCCTCGGAGGAGAAGATCGAAAGAATAACGCCATCTTCAATTTCTCCATCAGTTGTTCATAGCTCTGCCGAAAACAGTCCGCGATTTGATCGCTCAGATCCAAGAAGGAGGTCTAAGGAGAGAATGTTTGCCCTCACTAAAACGCCCTCGGAGGAGAAGGTCGAAAGAGTAACCCCATCTTCAACTTCTCCGCCGGTTCAGAGCTCTGCCGATAATAGTCCAAGATTTGATCGCTCAGATCCTAGAAGGAAATCCAAAGAAAGGATCTTTGCGATCAGCAAAAGCCGCGCCCAAGATAAAGACAGCGAGGAAAGACCAATATCTGCTTCGCCGCCGAGTCTACAAAGCTCAACAGAAAGCATCCCAAGATTTGATAGATCTGATTCTCTAAGGAAATCAAAAGAAAGAATTTTTGTAATCAGCCGAACGCCTACAAGAGAAATTGCTGACAGAGTAACACCATCTTCTTCTTCACCGACAAGTTGTCATTCTGAAGATCAAAGCCCAGAATTTGATCGTGCTGATTCCAGACGAAAGACGAAGTCCCAAGAGATAACTTCTTCAATCAGGAAAGTTTCTTCCGAAGAGAACCCTTGCGATGTTGATCACGATAGGCCTGAACAGGCTGATTCTAAAAGGTCAAAAGAAAAAGAATCTCCAACAAAATATCCAGAACCTGAAAGGCGACCTCCTACCTCACCACTGAATGATGACCGCGCATCAAGATCTAACACAAAGCTAGATCGCAACGACCCCACACGACAGTCTAAAGAGAGGATTTTTGCGATCAGCAGGTCAAGAACCCCTTCAGTGGACAAAGGAGATACTAGCAGACCATCATCGATCTCCCCGCCCGGTATTCAAGAAAGCAGTTCAAAGTTTGACCGGACTGATCCGAGAAGGAAGTCAACTGAAAGGATATTTGTAGTAAGCAAGACCCCTCCTGTCGATATAGATCAGGAAGGTAAAGAAAACGCTTCTCAACGGAAACAAAGAGCTAGAAGTCCATCCTCGCCAACAAAGAAGGCTGTCTTGGATAACGAAGACAAGGAAATAGCTTACCGAAAGAGATCTGGCGAAAACCAAGCTCCTCCACCAAGATCTTACGGGACAGAGGCATCAAACACGAGCGAGGACAGAGAAAGAGCTAAGGGAAGGGAAAGTCATCCATCAGATAGAGGAAGACGTGTCGAGTCATCAAATAAAGACAGCAGAAAGTTTTCTCCAGAACGACCTTCTCACACCTCACAAAGACCTTCACACACCTCACAAAGACCTTCACACACCTCACAAAGACCTTTCAGTTCGGGAGATCAAAGCTTAAGACAGGACAGAGGGAGAGCGAGAAGTCCGCCCACAAGAGAAAGAAATCAGTCTTCATCTTTGAGAGACAGGGAGGAAAAAGAAAAGTTCCAAAGAACAACTGCGGGGTCGTCTTATTCCTTGCCTAGAGGTTTTAGAAGTGAAACGAGCTCAAGACATGAGACAGAAAGAGCAAAAAGTCCAACTTCAAAAAGTGAAAGGGGACGAAGTCCACCTGTTTCCTACAAAGACGCTTCTCGAAGAGCTTCTTCAGAAAACGTATATCATTCTTTACCAAGAGACTTCAGGTCTGACGAGATAAAATCAAGATCACAGAAAGGAGGACGGAGCCCTCCATCGGCAGGCGACAGAGAACGACATCCACATCCAGGTTTAGATCATGAGCAGGGGGAGAAATACAGAGCTCATGGAAGATCGTCTGCAGAGAAGCTTCCTCGTTCTCCTCCACGGTCCTCAAGGTTTCGCGAGGCAGTCGAAAGAGAAGGCAGATCAAGTAGAAGCCCTCTCTCAACCGAAAGGCGAATAGATACATCTTCGTTTACACATAGAGAGGAAGGGAAAGAAAGGGCTGATCGAAGACCATCTGGGGAAAGCTCGCATTTTCCGACTAGACCTACCCACGAGACCCGTGTCGGGAAGGAAGATGAGAGAGAGAGGTATGGAACTGATAAACAGGGCACCTCAGTCAAAGAGAAAGAACACGAGAACAGCAGCAGAACACGAGAACAGCAGCGATGGACTTCAACAGACAGAGTGGAGGAAAGGAGCGAATATCGTCAAGAGCTGACACATGAAGAGGGAAGAAGATTACACGAGAGCGAGAAACGGAGGGAATACCGAGAACGTGAACCTGCTGCTAGAAACGATGCTCGCTCCTCGCGGCCAGAAGAAAGAAGAACAACTGGTCAACATAGTGGAAAGCTTACCAATGAAGATAGCGAGGAAAGACCTGCGAGTTTGCGGCAAACATCGCCCAAACGTGACGCCCGTAAGGATTGGAGGGGAAGAGATCATCAGACAAGAAAAGATCATTCTCAGGACTCGCACGAGTATAAAGACCGCCCGCGGGATTCATACAAGGATTTGAGGAATAATGATCCCCGTGAAGTTAGGCACCACCTGCGAGATGACCCTAAGGATAAAAAGGACGGTTTTCGGGATTCCCGTGATGTGAGGGACCACCTGCGGGACTCGCACAAGGAATCAAGCGATTTCTCGAGGGCTACCCGAAATTATACGAGAATTGATTATCGGGATTCTCGCGAAACGTCAAGAAAGGAAAGTAGAAGTCCGACAGATCCATACACTATTGCTCGGGCTACTGCAAACTACTACGAAAGGGTCGCCATGGATAAGAGAGGAAAAGAAGTCGGGAAAGAGATGTATAGGAAGGAAAAGCATGACTATGATCTTTCAGGAGCCTCGAGAACAAAGCCTTCTCGATCTCTAGATGATATCCCTGACCCCACGAAAGACGTGGACACGCCCTCGACCGACAAACCTCCAAAGATGTCCGACAAAGCTAAGTCTCCAAGCCCAACCACTAAAAAAGTACAGCCCAAAAAAGCAGAACGAGACGAAAGACCTCAGGATGATCGCCACAGAGTCACAGCTCAGTCCAATGTTATCACGCATTCTTCTGCCGTCACGCACTCTTCTGTCGCGCGTTACAGTGCTCCAAAGGATAAACAGTACACAGAATCGGACATTGATTTGTACTCAGGTGAAGAAGACCTTGAGACTGTACGAGAAGCTAGCGTAATGGTGACTGATCTTGATGCTCTCCTTGGTGCGGGTATCGCAACTGTTGCACCCCCCGGAATCAACACGAACGATGTTGTGGCTGCAGAAAAGGAGCCACCTCGGAGGATTGTGACTTCACGCTCTGTTGTCGCTGAGAAAACAACCACTACTACGATTGCAACGAACACACAAGTAACGAGCAGCAAGGAAACATCGGAATGGAAAAGATATGGAATGGATTCCAGAAAGATGGATCTCGAGGGCTCATCAGGAGTTCAGGAAACTGACTTGGACGCCATATTTGGATACGAAAACAGGGCAAGTCAACAAATCAAAACAACTCGAGAGGAGAACAAGAAAGAGAGGGATACTAGAACCGAGGATCGAACAGGTCACGTGGTTAAAACAGCTGAGTATTTCATGAAGGCTGCGAACACAGAGGTACAAACAGCACCCCTGGCAATACGACCCGTTGATGTTCAACCTTACTCGATGGTGATCTCTGCCAAAAGCTCTAAAGAACCAAGAGCCGTCAAGTCGACCTCGTCTGATATTATCAGACCTGTTGCTTTCTTTTCGGCGAAGACCGCTTTCTCTCGTGATGAGCCCGCAATCACCGCGGATGTAACCGCTGAACTTCAAAACGAGCCTGCGATAACTGCATTTTCAATTAACGATGGCCTTGAAGACGAAGAGCTTGATGACGTGTTCACTAAAGATTCCTATGCGAGCAACGATCAAGCGGTCAGCAGTTACAGAGTGCCGTTGCACAGTAGTGACGCGGACTCGGAGACGTCCTCTGTAAACAGCTTACCTCTGAAGCCGAGATCCCGCCATTCACGCGCGTCCCTCGAGGCACACATCAACACAGGAAGACCAGTTCGACTTTCAGAGGTGAGAACATTTATTATTTGCTAAGTCTAGTCTATGTTTACTGCAGTCTTCATAATTCTGCGAACCCTGAAGCAACCGTCATCAAACCGTCTTTTGAGCAGCTTCCTTCGATCGCTAACGCTAAGCAACCACTTAGTAACCTATTTTTTAATCTATTTTTATACGTTTTTACGGATTTGAAGTAAAAAATATATCGTGCGTTTTTCACTAAAAATGGAAAACAATTATGTTGGACCTATTTTTTGTTGAAATACTCGATCGTGATTGTTTAATTGTGTAAGAAAATTTGCTTGGCTTGGCCTTGGTTCGAGTACTCACACTGTAAAGAAACCGGAAGCTTGAAGACCCCTTATTGTTTGCATTGCTATTCTCCCAGCTCGCGTCCGCCATGTTTTTTTTGTGTGGAGATTTCCCGATTTTATCGGCAAACGGTACTACATTTTGTTGCCACACAATTCAGATCATGTGACGATTCCTTTGGGTGGATACTTTTGTTAGTTCTGCCAGACACTCGTGCACTCGGTTGAGTGAGAAAAATTTGACAATTGTAACCATCCAGAGGAATCATCACATGATCTGAATTGGGTGGCAACAAGATGTAAACATCGATAGCCGATTTGGTCTATACTTTGTCCGAAAAACTTAAGAAGTTGGGCTAGTTTAGGAGTAGTTAAGGCCTATTTTAGGAGCATTGCTGTGATTGGCTGGTAAAGTTGTGAACGTGTTACGCCGCCACATAGAAGTATAGATAATGACTATAGGGGGATTTCATGTTTACAGTTTGGGCTCATTTGCATAAGCAGGGTCTAGATTCAGAATGTTTGAAGGAACTAGAAAGTAATCAGCACTGAATATGAATAGCGGACAGCAAATGAAACCTACTCTCTGAAAATTTGAAGGTTTAACATTTAGTTGTAAGGACGTAGTCAAATGTTCATTTTGGTGAAAATATGTGGACTAATGAGCCGTTTGCCACACAGCAATCCACTCCTTTTTAAAAACCTGCGTAGAGCCTCCAAAACGAACGTAAACGTCAATAAGTTCTTCGGAATAGTAATTATTTCATCTCGCGAACATCTTTATTACATTTTACAGGAGCAAAGAGGCATTTTCAATAGCCTTGAATTTCTTGGGTGGCAAGAAGCTCATTAGTCCTCATGTTTTCTGTAAATTGAACTTATCGCCATGCGCTCATAATTTGAAAAACGAACGTAAAACTCTCTAATTACGCTTCATTCGCCAGGCGCTATTGAAATTCAGAACATTTCTTTTTGTACACCGTTACGCTTGCTGATTTTCACGGATGCATCAAAATATGTAAACACTGACGTCACAATAAATCCGCCTATACTGTAAAATTATCAATATTTATTTTATTATAAGTTGAATAAAGATTCTTATTATTATATTCCTAGTCCCCATCGCTCACTTTTTGAATATTTATTTCTATAGAGTTCATCTGAATCATCAGTGACTCCCGCTCTAGTTGACAGCGAGGTGGGTCCATTTCATCCTGTGAAAGGAAAGACGAGCACGCCAAAAGAAAGCACTCTGCATACTACGAAGCACGAGGGCTTTATATTACTGGCGTCCAGACAAACCGCGACGGAATCTGGGCGCTATGTTACCAGTCACGTGACTGCGGAAGGCAACGATTTGCTGGATGACTCCCCGGAAGGAGCACCGCAGTCCAAAGTGCGTGCAGTCTCAGAAACCCATCTTGTTAGTACGACTTCTTATAGATCGTCAGCGTTCACACCCGTTAAAACCGAAGGTCGAAAACTGAAGCCCAAGAAAATGGCAGATTCTGATGAAGAACGAAGAACTGTGATGTTTGATGAAGATTGTGATATTATCCCTGATGCAGAAGCTGCTACTTTTAAAGAAATGTCTGAGAGCCACAAATCCATGCCAAATTTACACAAGACAAACACTTACGAAGACGATGAACGTCGTAGAGCAACGCGAGTGCCATACCACGCCCGCCTTAGTGCGCATACTCGACTCTGGCTTAGTCAAACCGCTGGCATCGATACCGCAGACATATGCAGCCAAAATGACAGCATCGGCTCGGAAATTTTTCTGTTTCCCTCCAATCGATTCCAACCCGGAAAAAGCGTCGACGCGAGCTTCCTGTCTATAATATCGGACGACGACGAGCCCGATGATATATCGACACGACCTTCAAGCCCGATGTCTGAGTTCTCATTTGCTGGTGAAACCCCGCTATATGGACGCACCCAGGGAGGTATTACTCTGGTTATCTGCGGCAATTCGTACTGTCGACAGGAGGAGGTCATATATGGGAAGGAGAGGACCTCCTTCACGTCTTGTCCCGCGTGTTACACGTACTATTGCACGAGAGAATGCAGGCGTGCGCACTGGAGGGAACACAAAAAGGTCTGCTACTACGGACGCATTAATAGCTACATCCGCTCGTTCATATATTTCTGCCACAAGAAAGACAATCTCAGGCTTCTCCTGTCGAAAATCGCGACGACGAAACTGGAGAAAAAGGGCGTGGTTGCGTTATGGTTACATTTGGCTCGCCGCAGTGCGCTCGCAAGTTTATGACCAGTGGATGTGTGTTATTGCCAAGCCCACCGTCCTATTCTACCATTAGTGAAGTTAAAAACGAAGGGGTTGTCAGCAAGCATAAAGTCGCGCTTTTGCAGCTGCTAAAGGACTATAATCCCGATGAAGAGCTCGTTCTTAACCTCGCTATCGTGGCTGGTCGCCTCTCAGATCTTCCCACTCAGCCAGTGCCGCGTCAAAAATCAAGCACAGTACTACAATGTGTGAAGATTCCTCTGAGTGAAACCCTCGCTAAACCGAGAACTGGTCCCGCTTTTCCGGACACCTCAGAAGAGACCAAAGTTTTTTATTTACCAAAGTGTGCACGGCATGACTTTGTAAATGAAATGGAGGCACGGAGGCACTACTGCAGGAATATCTCCAAGGGTTTGAAGGAGTTTGGAATAAGAATGAGGAGAGACTACCCTGATGCTTATAACAAACTGTGTCGCTATGTTGAGAAGAATGTCCCATTCGAGCCCTTGGTGGTTTACGGAAGCAAGGGTACTAGGATTGTCAAGTGCAAAATTATGCCAGAAGGGTACGACAGTGACATAGATAAGAAGAGATGATGGGGCTGGGTTGCCTGTGGTTACTAGACACAAGAAGTACATCAGGGAGCATGAGCTGTAAGTGAACAGTCTATAAGTTACATCAAATGAGATAGAACACAGATGTCTGTGTTTTTGCTTGGGCTTGAATTATCTGAATTAGTTAGAAACAGGAGAACAGTGATAACAGAGTGGATTATTGGACTTGGCATAGCCAACATTACGTAGCCATTTTTGTTGATTGTTTTCAAACTATGCCTTTGTACTGCAAGTTGTCAAATTTATGCAAGATCATTGATCCACCACAGTTGCTGTAATATAACTTTTAAATCATACATGCAGAGGCCAGGCCATATCTCCTCGCAAAGATTAGTGACTCTCATTTCTCAAGTCTCCACTGCTAAAAATATGACAATAGAAATTCGCCAAGTATTGCAGTTCCATTAGTTAGCCAATTTTAAAAAATTAGTTTTTAATGCTGCTGTTGTTCAAAACAAAATAATCTTCATGCTGCATATAATATGTTTGTCGATAATTACAGGTATTCTAAAGTTGGTTTTTAAGGATAATATTATCTGCCATCAAGTCATCCATTAGCTATTACCTTGCATTATAGTATATGGCCAGAAATACAAAAGATGCATATTATTTTTCATGAGGTCAAACTGTAACCCATATGGTCAGACTGATTACTCTGAGTGATATGTAAATAGTTCACATAGAAACATGTCAGTTTTATTGAATATACAATTGTCCATACCCTAACCATGGAGGAAATTGGAAATTCCTGGGGACGGGGCATCAACACACCTATAATTTCGAAGGCCATAGCTAGCAGGGGCACCCCCACCAAAGTAAGTATTTTAGTGTCAACACATGGGGGGGGGACAGTTTGCCCCCCTAGACAAAAATTTATAGCTCCCATACAGTCACACTACTTTCACTGGAAATTCCATGTGGGTAGGTCAGGCACTACAATATTCCTCTGTGGTGCAGGGCATGGATCATTTTTAGAATACCAGACCTTTTTCCAATATGGTGGCCTCAAGTTCCAATCACTTTTCATGAAATCAAATATAAGTGTCAGAATAAGTACCTTCCCTCTAGTAAACATATCAACAGAGAATTCAAAACAAAGTTTACAAATTAGGTTTTCTCTGCCAGTAATCTGACCCAATGAAACATTTCATGATTATACTAAAACGAAGTTGCTCTTTCTGGTAACTGTTTTTTTTTTTTCAATTAAAGTCATTAAAGTTTTTGGCTGCCATTTTTGTGAAGTTCTGTAACATAGTTCTTTATCAGTGACACCATAGATACAATTATGATGCACTCATGTTTTATGAAAAAACTGATTTTTACAGAGTTCTTTCAATCTAATATATTGATGTGGATTTGGAGGTAGTAAAAAGTACTGATGACAGGAATGGTGGTAGAATATTTTTTTAGTACGGTTGTTGTAAATACATCATTCTCAAGTAGAGAAATAAAAAGGAATGTCACTATAACTCTGTTTGTTGTAAATGTAGCTATATGCAATTATGCTTGGTTGAAGGAAGTGGAATCTTTGGGATACGTTCAGAGGTACTAGCACTTTTGAGTGTGTTTGGGAGGGGAGGGGGGACAAGGTGGCAAAATACTGAAAATAGCATAAAATAATTTTTATTGTCACTACCTATGTTTTTTGTCCCAACAGGGAGGGGATCAGGGGAACCCTATGACCCCCTCCCCTGTTATGCGTCTGAAGTAAAAAACCCTCTCATGTACTAGATCGCAAATAGCTTACTTCTTCTCACTCTCGGGGAAAATGGTGATTTTTATACCTGTATTATGCATTTGAAAATTCCAAGATGGGTCTCTCTATTCTTTGTGATTTTTGTACAACAAGATTCCAAGTCTCAGCTTAGCAAATCTGAAATTTTTAAAATTTCTATGGGGCCTACCGTGGGCCCTACTGGAAGCGTTCTTTACTGCTGTTAACAACAGTAGTCCAGTCATTTTACGTGAATAATAAGGCTAACCCAGAACAAATTGCAACAGTACAAATCTCAACGGATTTAGACTCTATTATACTCACTTAATAACATATCAAAAGTCGTCCAAAATCCCGATACGGCATCATCTCGAAAAAAGGGATTTATTCAAAGCAATTGGAAACAGCTTTCTTCTCCATATTGGCTTTTGTTATTAATGAGGTTTACAGCACTTGGAGCTCTGCGCTGATAAAACTAGTTCTAGACTCACAGTAACGCATTACAGGTAAATATTCTAACGCTTTCCTTTACATAGAAATGACCCCTTATTTAGAGTCTATTGATGTTTGCCAACCGAATCCATTATTAAGAATTATTGAGTTGTTTATGGAAACGTGTTTCAAGATTCCTAGTCAGGCACTGTATTTGACTTATGACATTGGAAATTTATCTTTAGTCAAAGCGTAGTTTGCAAAAATAACATACCTAACAAAGTATATATAACACGAATGAGTCCATTTTAAACCGCTAAACATTTAAACACTTAGCTGGGAATACTGTACAGTATAGCAAATATCAAAAGCTTCACAAAACTAAGTGCGGCAAGACTCATTAATAACAAAGGGCAAGATGGCCGTGAACAAAAGAAAATTATCCCATCAAGTTTTCCTAATTTTCAGGATGTTGCCGTGCTCGGATTTTGGACGACTTTTAGTATGTTCATTAGTACATCAAATCTAAAAGGGTTTTGAAGAGAAAGCTACTGTTGCAATTTGTTCCGGGTCAAAATGCAATATTACTGGAATACAGACAATGTTTTAACATTAAAGGTCACAACACACACTGGAACTCCTGTTGTAAATTTCTGGGTAATAGTTATGCATGAGTCAACGAATATCCTGAATATCCCCCCCACCCCCCCGGGACAAGGTGGGGACTAGAAAAAAGACAAGATCTAATCTCTAATAATACCCCCACCCCTTGGGATTATCTAATGGGCAATTCCAGAAAATATAATTATGTACCCCCACCATGGGCGGCACTAGTTTTTGATCTGAGATTCCTGAGAGGTTAACCTACAGCTTCCAGCTTCAAAAACCACCCCATGCAGGCAGAATTCCAAGCTTGAACCCCCCCCCCCCCCCCTCCCATTCAGAATTTCCACCCCCTCCCCAGAGGGTACATATATTTTCTGGAATTGGCCAATAGTTCTAAATCCCACACCCCTGAAGCAGGTTCTCGTGTCCCTGAACCTTGCATGGCTTTTAGTCTGAGGATAGAACAATGAAATTAATGATGAAAACAGCTATTTTTCAATTTGAAAATATGTTCCTTTCAGATTGTCATGCTTATAAGGAACAAGGTTGAATAACAAAAGCACTCACGGTCACCTTTGACTGAGCAATCAAACATGGAGGACCTTTCTTGCAGGCAGCTGCTGTGCTTGAACAAATCCCCACCTACGCTCCATCCCCATGCACTGGACAGCAAGCCTAAATCCTTCTAATGTCCCATCATGTTGGACATGATTTTTTTTTATTCCCCCAATATTCCCCTACTATGTCCACCTTGTCCCGGGATGGGGAGCGGGACCGGATATTGACTCATGCATTCAAACTGGAAACTCCAGTCCAGTTCCTCGGAGGGGTGTAGGCTTTTTTCGACTTTTTTTTGCAATATTAACCTGCATAGGTCGGAAAAAAGGCATCCCAAACATTAAGCAATTTTCTACTGATACAAATGAATGATGTTTCTTTCAGTTTACTTACATCCAATCCTGAGCACTTCGATTTCCAACACTTCTCAAATCGCCGCCGATTTCATCAACACCAAAACAACGACAAAACGGCCTCGGGAAGCCTGTGGTCTCTCTAGTACCCAATCTCTTCTCACACAGGGAGTCAGAGAAGAATCAGAGGGAAAGGGGCAAGGTTGGGGGTTCAGAAAGGAGATTGGAGGGAAAAACTCTCACTGCATCAAGTCAGACTTCGTGATGTGTGCAGACTTTAAAATTGTCACTATTGGGGACTGGGGGATCGGCAAAACATGCCTGAACATTACTATTTATCAAAATGAATTTCCGGGCCAATATATCCCAACTGTACAAGACATTTATGCGAAGGAAGTTACCGTGGACGGTAGAGAAAGCATGTTGGATATAAACGATACTGGAGGCGGCGAAGATTATTACAGATTACGACCCTTGAGCTATCCGGCGACGAACGTATTTGCCTTGTGTTTTGATATCACAAACAGGGAGTCTTTTGCTCATATTGAGACAAACTGGCTTCCAGAGTTGAGGTATTTTAACCCTCGTACACCGATTGTTTTAGTCGGCAATAAAAGGGATCTCAGAGACGAACGCAAGACGGATGACTATGGAATGTAAGTTTGCCTGGGAAATAATTTATAATGATTTGTTGAACTCCAGAGTTTTTGTTTCTTACTTTGGGAAGCCTGTGGATAAATCTATATCACCACAGGAAACCCATGCCTTACCGAACAAATGGAAAACGTAGACACGCAACGAACGAAGTAGTCAACGGGTGTATGGAAAACGCAGACCTGAAAAACGAAGACCCGAGACCTGAGACCCAGGAAAAACGCAGACCCGGAAAAACGCAGACCCAGGAAAAACACAGACCCGGAAAAACGCAGACCCAGGAAAAACGCAGACCCCGTACAAAACAACGAATGAGTATGTTTTGGCCCACCTCGCGATGCCCTCGGTGTCTTGGTTTTCTTCCAATTTGAACGCCTATTAAGTCACCATCTACTGCTCTATTCTCTCCAACTCTCGTTAAGACCCATGTGCTTTTCTTTTGTTAAATATTCCAGTAAAATGTGAGGGAATATTCGTTTTCCTTGGGCGCCATTTTGAATGATAAACAGGTACACAGGAACCCCATTAATATGGCCTATATAGCACAGGAAGCCCAACTCTACATTTTCGTGTAAATTCTGCCCCCTCAAGCATCAATTCGAATAAGGAGTTTACATATATTTCTAAGCAAGGAGAACAGTTATTTACTTTGCACAAAAGAAAGATTTTTCTCCATTTTTGGGGCTGGCGGTCTTTTCTATATGTCTTGAGTTATTGATGGGGTTCCTGTGTACCTGTTTATCATTCAAAATGGCGCCCAAGGAAAACAAAGCTGTGTGCGCCTACATATTCCCTCACATATTCCTGGAATATTTAACAAAAGAAAAGTGCATGTGTCTTAACGAGAGTTGGAGAGAATAGAGCAGTAGATGGTGACTTAATAGGCGTCCTTTCTCGGGAGATTTTCCCATATATTTACTGTATCTGCTGGAGGAAATTTGAAAACTTTGGTCCCATGTTTTCACTATCCCCCCGGCCCCCAAAACAAAATATAACACCTTGTTGTTTCCATTTGTCCAAGCTCTGATACACTGCAACTCATAAAATGTAATTATCATTGCTTTTTTGGCAAACATTACCATTTTTCATTACTTCTGCCATCCCCCCAATTTGATTTCCTTGTTTGCCCCCACCCCCACACACTTGTGGATCTGCCCCTTGTTTCCTTTTGACTATTTAGTATTTACTGTCTGTTACCCTTCAGTCTATAAATGCAGGAATATATTAGTTTTTTTTATGCCACAAGTGAATTAATAAGCAGCTTTCTTATATATTTTTTTTGCTTACTCACAAGGTTGTACTCGGCAAGTTACTGGAGAGATTTTGTGAGAGAGGAAGAAGGAGAGGCGTTAGTAAGAAACACAATCTTTATGCATATGTAGAGTGCAGTTCTCTGCGTGTATCTGGTGTCGACGAGGTAGTGGCCACAATAGTAAGAGCTGCCAGGGCAAACACTACGAATCAGCCAAATCGGACCCAAGCTATGAGGTATAATAGCAGAGAACATAAAATGCATCAGCAAAAGATGAGAAGATGGGGACAGGTGCAGGAGTTTCAAAGGAAAATTGAGTTCTTCAACTGGCAGAATTCCAAAATTGAAGCCACAGGTGAGATTTATAGAAGGGAAAAGGAGGCATTTGGCACAGGGTTGTAAACTCTCACAGTCTCTCATCTCTCGTCTCCAGGGAAGAATTTTAGACAAGTGTCACACATTTACTGTATTTCTCACAGGAGAATTGCAGGAAATTTTACCATTTCAAGACAGTCTCCGCATTTTTGAAATCCTGGGGTTGTCAGGCAGGGTTTCTGGCAGGTCGCGAAAAAAAAAATGGCAAAATTCGCGGGATTTTTAGGTTCAAATTCGCGGGGAAAAGCAGCCAATTTCGCGGAAAGCGGCCGATTTCGCGGAAAAAACGACCGATTTCGCGGGATTTTTTAGGTTCAAATTCGTGGGGAAAAAACAGCAGTTTTGCGCAGGAAAAAACGGCCGATCGCGTGTGAATTTTACAAGCAAATTTCGGGCCATCACGTAAAAAGGTTGTCATTTAGAGATTCAAACCATTTTAAGCAAATTTAATACCTGCAATACATCTGACGATGAGTAATTAAGTGTTTTGAAGTTATTTCTGCCCATAATTTCCGCAATTTGTACGAGAAAATCGATATTTCGGTGTCTCAGATCTCAAGAAAGTCGAGATCCTTTGTTCTGTACTCGCTTTCTGATTGGCTAACTTCTTACAAAATGGCCCGGTTGAAGTAGTCGCACAGTAAATAAGGTAAAAAGCAGACAAAACAGGAACCGAGAGATGCCAACGTTTCGGATTTTACTTTCAATCCTTCATCAGGGCGGCTACTAAAACCGTTGATGATAACGTGTATATACAAAGAATGAGCTGCGCGCGCTCAAAAAAAAAAAACGCGCGCAAGGAGAAGAATACGCTAGTTACAAAGAGAAAAACTAAAAACTAAAATTTTTAATTTAATTAACGTTTAATGAAAAAGCGAAATATTGTGATCACTAACAACAATTCTCTGAGAAATGCGCCAAAAGCAACGCTTCTTACATCTACGCTATTATCTAGTTTTCGCGAAATTTAGAACGCCACGTTTTTAATGTTGTTGCACTCGAGTCAGTAGCGAAAGATGCGAACTAAATTTGCAGGTTTACCTTGTTTTTAATGCAAGTAGATAACCCGAAAAGCCGAAACGAGTTTCAGATATGCTTTGTCATTATCATTCTTTAAGATTTATAGCAAATTCTTACGGATTTCGCGGGATTTTGCGTGCTTTGGTATATTTCGCGGGATTTCGCGGATTTGCCCAAATTTTGCGGGTCCGCGAGCGCGCGAATGCCGAAGCCCTGTAAGGTCCCTGTTGGCATAACAATATGGCCCTATTTTAAGCACAGTTGGCTCAGCATTACATCATTGGCCTCCCCGCTGTTTGACTCCCAGTCGGGGCGCGAGGAAATTTTCTTTCTGTTCAGGGCGTGGTTGAAACTGGTTCATATTGTGAGTGAGCTATTTGCCCTACTGTGTTTGAATCTTTCGAGTTAGACAATAATCCAATGTCCCCCCTCACCTTACTAGCCTACCCAGTTCCAGGGGGATGTTAATAAAGAACCCCTGAGAATGTAATAAAATAAACCCTCTGGCAGTGACCGACCTCAATGTATATGAGCTTCAGGGCAGTTTGGATGGAAATGGCACCATTGAGACCCAGCATAATTGAGCTTCCAAGCTGCAAGTCTTGAAAGGCGCCCTCATATTCACTTTTAACATAATATACAATTTCAGAACTTGGTGAGGTTGTGGAGCCCAAAACATCAGCTTATGGGGAAGAGCTTGGGAAAAGTTTACAGGAGTCCATGAACTCTGCTGATGTCAAGTTCACATTCTCGAACAAGAATCAATCCCACAAGAAACCCTCGGAAGATGGCCAATTGTCGGACAGTTGTACAATGGAGGAATTGGCATTGGACATGGGTGATTTATGGGACAGAAAACCAGTCATGGCTCATCAAGTAATCCTAAGTGCGGCATCTACCATTTTCAAAGATATATTTTGTGGGGATTACCATGCTGATAATGTTGTACAAAAGTATGGTAAACTGTTTGAAGAAATCACATGGAATTCAGCATCTGTAAGCAGTAATGCAGAGAGTTTGGACGATCACAATACAACTAGGATGGTTTGCATTAAGTTAGACAAATCTATTTCTTCTGGAATCTTTAAGATAATTCTTCAATTTCTATATGCTGGAAATCCTGGAAACTTGCAATCACGCGAGGAAGGTTTTATTTCTGAACTTGCAAAAGTTGCTGAGACATTCAATCTACCAGAGCTGTCAGAAATATGTCAGAATGTTATGCAAGGGGACAAGTCATTAAACGCTAGCATAACCACTTGGTTAAATGACAAAATGGGAGCAAATATGAAGGAATTTTTCTACAATCAAACCACACTGTCTGATGTTCAATTTCTTGTGGAAGATCACAAGATCTACGCACACAAAGCAGTGCTGGTTGCAAGATGTGACGTCATGGCTGCTATGTTTGGAGGTGCTTTCAAGGAGGGCAGGGGTGACGTGGAGGTATGTTAGAGTGTGAGTCATTTTGTCTATTGAAGCATTTTCCACTTTTTGTCTTGTCTTGGCGCTTTCAGTTTAGATCAGTGAAGAGCGATAATAACACCATTCATTAAAAGGCTGGTTTCTATAGATTGTTGCAGATGTCATATTCTGTAACAGCTTATCGTGAGCAAAGTTGTTCTACGACAGCTGCGACAACTGCGGTCGACGCTCACAACTTCTGCGACTCTTGCGACAGCTGCAACTTGTGTTGGAGGAATGGCTCGTGTTCTATCTCTACAACAGCTGCAACTAGAGTTTTGCGACTGCTACGACCTCGGTTTCCATATGTGGCAGCTGTCTTAGAACAGCTTTGTTCACGATAGCTGCAAGATATGAAAACCAGGCCTTAGACTTTAACCCAAATTAAAAGTTTACAGTCGTTGGGCAGTTGCAAAAAATCTGTACACCCCTGTCAAGGAACTCTGGAATTTCAGAATCACGATGGATTGGTGCTTCCCTGCCAGCAGAGGCCTCTTTTCTCTGCATTTCGCTGGCTGGTCGCGACCCTCAGACAGCGAAATGCAGAGAAAAGAGGCCACTGTTAATTAGCAGGGAAGATTGGTTCATTGGTGCTCAGCCACGAGATTCCTAGCCTGCTGACAGGTGTTGGTTGGCTGTTTTTAGGTCGTTTAATTATTGCAAGAATCGAGCGAGAATCCCTATGCGGCCGCCATCTTGGACAAAATTTTGGTCAAAATTCGGTCTGGGGCGAGTGACTGAAAATGAGACCGAATTTTGACCCGTCCAAGATGGACAAGATGGCGCCCGCATCGGGATTCTCGCCATGAAACAACCCAAAAACACTAAGCAGGCTAAGAATTCCAGGGTGGGTATCCTATGACTGGACTAAAAATTCCCCTCGTGTAACGTAAATGTACCGTCGATTTCATCTAAGCGAATACACTTGAAAAGAAAACCGCCACTAATTAGGGGCGGTTCTCAAAGTTTTTGCACGTGAAATTTACCAAACCGTTAGAATTTGAGCCAGATTCGGCGGGGAAAACATGATAATTCGTAGAAATGCTTTTGGACGTAATTATAAACCGAAGTTTGAATCACTTGAAGCTTTTAACCTGGCAAATGTCAAAGTTTGATGCGCCAAACTGTCTAATTTTAGACATCAAAACTTTGAAGTACCGCCCCTAATTAGTGGCTTTTTTCTTTTCAAGTGTTTTCGCTTAGATGAAATCGACGGTAATGTATTGTAATGTAAATGTACATTTGTCTCCAGATTCCTCTCCCTGATGTGAAACTCGTACCATTCCTGGCCCTCCTGGAATACCTCTATTCTGATCACGTGACTTTTAAGGAAGCTCACCCCAAAGACGTGCTGGTCCTTGCTGATCAGTACTTCGTCTCTCGGTTGGTCACCCTGTGTGAAGTGGAGACCCAGAGACGGCTGAGGGAGGAAATTGAGAAGGGTACTGATGTCATGAAGAATGTCGTCCAGTTGACATCATGGTCAAAGGTAGAGATAAGACTTGGAAAGACTCGAAGCTTAGGGACGTGTCATTGTTTAGCGTTGGGGGAGTGCTACCATTTTTTTAAGCAAGGCTCAAAACAAATTAGGACCCTTCCCTTGAACATAACAAAAAAATAATCCCCCATCCCCTGCTAAATAATGACACGTCCCCTATGCTGCTATTCTCATCATTCTGCGAAGTCTACGCCAACTAACTATCCGCGGTTTGGCTTCCGTCTCAAACGAGCGAACAGCTCTGGGTGATTTCACGCCGGCTTTGAACTAATAAGGACTAGCTAATGTTATATTAGCTACGCTTTAAAACCAAATTTTCCACCAAACAATGCAAACGAAACTTAGATGAAGTCCATGTGGCTGTCTTAAAAGGTGGTGACGGATGGAAGCCAAAACGCAGTTTGGCGTTCAGAAATGTAATTAAATTGACCGTTTTCACGATCTTGTGAGAACAATTCCCTTGAGGCGTTCCGACTTATTAGCTGTATTCACACTAGAGACGAGTTTCCCGTCTGAGACGAGTTTCTCGCCTTGAATATGGTTCCCTGATCTTCTGTGATCACGTAAAAACAATTTTTTTGCAGGAGAAAGTTTAGACAGATAACAAGCAAGTGTTTCTGAGCAGAATTGACATAAAGCAGAAACTTTTTCTGACGAGAAACTCGTCTCAGACGAGTTTTCCGTCTCTAGTGTGAATACGGCTATTCTGGCGAAGACCACTTTTGTTATTCGAAACAGACAAGCATTGTTCTCATCCCATTTATGTTGCGTACGCAACATCGTGGAAACTGCCAATGGGAGTTCGCAGAATAAGAAAAATAGCAGAGTGGAGATAAGGAATTAACCTTGTGTGAAAGCTAACGTGCTAATGAAATGGTCCCATGTGTGCTTATGAGCGTTAGCCCTAGTAAGCGGAGAAAGAGAAAAAATCTCTGACCCCGAGAGGGATTCGAACCCACGACCTCCGGAATTGTACATCCGATGCTCTACCAGCTGAGCTATCAGGTCTGACTGGGAGCAGGTCGGGGTATATTAGATGTTATGGTCGCGGTAATGAAGTGAATATATGTAGATGTTCAGGCAAGCCTGTGGCCGCGTAGCACTAAGAAAAATTGCAGTAGTCACTAATAAATGTGCACTAAGGGTGATACATATACAGACGTATCGGAAGAACTGCTCCTTCATCGGTGTAAATCTCACACAAAAGGCCATGTAACAAAATACATGCGGCGCGCGCGTGCCGTGTCTGCAGAAATCGAAATTGAATATGGTTTACGGAATATCCCTTCCCTTTACAAGTACCAGAGCAGAGGACAGACACCAGCATATTGTTGACCGTATGACCATAGAGATCTGCTTGGCCACCGGACGTTCGAGTCTTGCACGGAACAGTTAAACTGTTCAACAGTTCAACTGGTGATGGTCACGGAACAGTTCAGGTTACATTTTTTCACAGGCGCGCAGCATTTTCCCGCCAAATGAAAGACGGTTTGGGGGTTGCCTGTGATACAATGGGCAGGCAGACACGCACGGACGCACCCATAATATTTTGGAACATTTTAAGGTCGCTCGACACAGGTTTTTGGAAAAGGTCTCTCACATTTATTGGTTTCAACGCTGGCAAAGTTGCGGCAACGATCCGGCTTTTCACTAGTGAAGTAAGCGGAGAAGGAGACGGAGACGTAAGGACGCTTGCTTTCGTGTGAAAATTAAAGAACGGAGACGGAGAAGGAGACGTAAGCGTGAAAGAAGCAGAACGGAAGGTTTCCATTTTCTTACGTCGCCGCTTACGCTAACCTTGCTACTATCACGACGATTTTCACACAGACGTAAGCTCTTACGTCTCCTTCTCCGTCTCCGCTTACTTCACTAGTGAAAAGCCGGCTAAAGGATTCTTGAACTTTCTAAGCTTATTAACAATTATCATGTGAAATGGAGAAAAATTATTTCCAACTGGCCAAATCATTGCTCTTTGTCCCTGATTTTTGGCAAAGAAAGGTAACCATGTTGTCCCAAGTGGCTAAACGAGGAAACCCCAGGGGATCCCCTATTGTTGGGGAGGGGGTGCTCATCGGGAACTTTCGATTGTACCCCTAAGAGGTACCAAAAGCATACCTGCAAACTCTCCAGGTTTTTCCGCAGGAAGTCTCCAGGTTTTTTTTATCAAATCTCCCAGTCTCCAGGTGAGCATCAAATCTCCCGGATTTTTCAACATATTCTATGATTCATAGTCAGGCACAAAAAAGTCAACCGAAGTCCGCGCCATCGGCAAAGGTTCGAATGTTTCTGAAGAAGTGCCGAAACATTGTTGCATGGTGTGGCTAAATGCGAAAAATCGTGGAAACATGCGCGCGCTTGAAATGTTGCCACAACATTGCTGCCTCATTTAAACCAGCGCTTTTCTCTCTCTTCTCAGACGTACAACGCCAAACAGCTCCATGGTTGGTGCCTTTATCACATAGGACGCCATTTCGCCGAGTTCGATACCGAAGAGGAATTGCTAAGTCTTCTTGACGAAGATGACCAGGAAAAGGTCGTGAATCACAAGAGGACGTTAGGCCCCTATTTGAGCAAGCTCAAGGAATACGATGAGATTTGCGAGAAATACGAATTGGCAAAACAGGAGGCGCTAACGGAACACAGCAGCAAGGAGAAGTCTAGTAAATGTGGATTGATGTGAAAAAGCAAATTAAGAATAGCCGTTTGCACACTAGAGACGGAAAACTCGTCATAGTGTGAAACCGGGACGAGACGGATTTTTGACGGGAAATCATCTGAATTAATCTGTCTTGTTTCTCCGTCGAAACAGACGATTTTCCATGGACCATTTTTTCGTCGAGACGGGAAACTCATTTAATTCACCGTTAAGACGGTGAACTGGACGGAAATTGCGTAATTCGCGTGTTAAAGAAACTAGATATTGGGCAGGGAATTGGGCCATTCTTTAGTTTTTCCGAGGGAGTATAGCAAAATGGCCTTTTCCGAGGGGGTCAACCGAAAAAAGGCTCTTCCGAGGGGCGTGCAATAAAAGAGAGCCTCCTTTCGGGTTTTTCCGATGGGGTGCAACCCCAAATGGCTCTTTCGTAGGAAGTTCCGAGAGGGTACAGCAAGAATTTCCGAGGGGGTTTCTTAAGATAATGACCTCTTCCGTAGGGGGATGCGGCTAAAAAATGGATTGGCCTATTGTGGATAATAAACATGACGCCGCAGGTGTACAAGGTAACCACTCAAATCTCGGCCCAGGTTCTTTCGAACAAATGTACGATGTTTTCCGTCTATATATGAATTCATGTCGGTAAAAACTAGACAGGTTTCTATTTATGAAATGATATCAGACGAAAAACCCGTCATAACGAGTTTTCCGTCCTCTAGTGTAATCACTCATTACAGCTGTTTCAGGTAACACGTGACTTCGCCGTTGCCGCCAGAGTTGGCAGTTGGGTTTTCTGTGCCGTCCATCAATGCAATCAGTGTCCGTGTGAGCAAATCATATCCTTACTCAGTGCATTCGATTGGCCTCCCTTGCGAGACATGTCGCGACAGAAGCCAACTGCACTAGGCGAAACTAGGCAAGGATCTGATTGGCTCACGTGGTTTGATTGACTACACAGGAAAACCCTACTGCCAAAAGCCCTCTCGATGTTTTGAACGCGCTGGGTCGCGTGTAACCTGAAACACCTGTAACAGAACGTAGGGACGCGAATATTTTTACCGCCTCCAAAACCACCTCGCCCCATATACAATTGATAAGCAGACAAGTTTGGCAGCAATTCATTTTATTCATTTTCTCTGCAAATGATTACGATTACTGGTCGTCTTCACTTTGTGCACGCAGGAATGCTGCCTTTCTCTGACGCACACGGTCCTCGCGCTGCTGTCTGGACAACTTGACACGGTTGAATCTGACAAGAAAACAATACACAAATATTTTGAAATCGTACCGGGAACTAACGCATCGGTAAAGGTTTGGGCACAGAATAGGTTTTGGGTATAGTCCGGCAGAAAAGTGTTTTTTTTTTTACTCGGGGGTGCTCGTCGGGAACTTTCGATCTTACCCCTAAAAGGTACCAAAAAGGGTGTGGCGAATTCCCAAAAACTGAGAGAGTTTCAGTTGATGGATCGGTGAACATGGATGTATAGGCAAACTTCTAGATCGATAAAATCTACTATACCTCGATGCAGAGCTAGCGTTATATTCTGCCGGACTAGTAAGGTTGTTATGGGATCGAACCAACAGGAAATGCATTTCTTATTTTCTTATCATCCCCAAAATAGTAGTGCATACATTTGATATTAGTGTAGCTTCGATCAACTAGGTTCTGAAATAAATATATAAATTACATACCGCTTGGATTGTATGTCTCTCTTGGGGGCTGTCTTCCTCGCTGGATCTGCGCGGATGGACTGATGGGCTGATTTGTAAATCCCTTCAATCTGGTAACATGAAAGAAAATACAATGACTCAAGTAATATACATACCTGACAACCTTGGACAAGTGAAAACCGGGAGATAGGGGAAAGTATTGTCTTAACCTCGTCTCACCCCCCCCCCCCCAAAAAAAAAAAACGTTGCTCGCTTAAAATCTTGAAGTTTTAATGCAGAAATTGACTGAGCGAGTTGATTTCCCGGGAGATTTACGTTGAAAACCGGGAGACCGGGAGATTTGACTCAAAACCGGGAGAGTTGGCAGGTATGAATATGTGTCATCAGGATTTGCTGAAAAAATTACTGCACTTGAATGAGTGTCTCATTGCGATGCAAGATAACTGAGGATTTGCTACTTTCCCCTCAGTGAAGCTTACTGCTTTTTTTTTGACTGATCTGGTTTGAAAAATGAAAACAAACACCAGCCAGCCTGCTAGCCGGCTCTCAAGGACACAGGAATCCTGCACACCAAAAAAAAATCAAATATCCAAAAAAAAAAACACTGGAGAGCTGGCTACCATATTAAGGGTGATATGAACGTTAACAGAGCAACTGTCTGATGTTTTGGAACCATAATACCAAACTACTATTGTTAGGGGCACCCAACTTTATTGCATAAATGTCTCCTTCTGTTTTGAGAATTGTGATTGCAGGAACTGTTTTCACGTTTACTCACAGAGTCAGCATCAATTCCCATCTTGATGTACTGAGAAAACTGTCTCTTGAGAGCTTCCTCGTCATCTGCCAAGGCTCTCATATACTCCGCAACATGGTGTCCAAAAATATGGCCTCGGTGAACTTCAGCTGTGAACTCCTTACTCTCACTGTCATACCCCGGGAATCTCTTCATGCTAGAAATAGAGGTAAATCTATTTTTATCTGGGCAACATTCATGTCAAATATTGGCCCTGTTCATTATCCTTTTGTATTTTTCACTTCCTGTAATATGACATCCAAGGTATAAAACCGTTTCAAATGGGCTGAATTCGGCTGTTTCGGTTTATTGAATGTGTGGTTCCAGAAAATATCCATCCCCCCCCCCCACACACACACACACACACACGGAAGGGTGTTGAAAAGTGACCCCCCTCCCCCCTCTTGAATCATATTTGATACTATGACATGTTCATAGACCTGCCAACTTCCTACCATTATGTAGGTTTTCCTGGCCTAAACATGGCTTTCGGATTCTCAGTCATTTAAAAAAAATGTCAATAATTTTTAACAAACCCATTCTTCTGTGATCACGCAGAAGATCACATAAATGACGTTGTTTCAAAATAATAGGTTTTGGGGGATTACTGTTACTTTCCTAATGAGTACATTTTGTTGACGTTGTCATAGAGATATGTTAATTTTCTTGGGAATGTCTTTCAAATGTACTCAGGACGTCTGTGGGACAGTCTCGAGGGTTGATTGGAACGTCATTGGCCTACGTTTAAAATGTATTACCGGAATAAAAAGTACCTCGCCTAAGTTGGCAGGCATATTACAGTGTATGCCTGTTATTTTGTGCTAACCTGTGGGGAATGTCTAGTCCACCATCAACAGCACCCTTCAGAGCCCCAAACACTCTGGCCCCAGTGGTTGTGCGGGCAAGGCCAACATCCAGGAAGGCACGGAAAGCCCCAGGGGACCCATCCACACTCTCCACATTGTACTCATCCCCATTGACATCATCATTTCCAATGTAAATTTCATGCAGATTTAGCTGAGTAAGTAGCTGTGCCAAAGAAAATATATATAAATATTGCTTAAAAACCCTATGTCTGATGGCTGTGACAATGTTATGATCTGTTGTTGTTGTGTTTATCTAATAGGGTAAGAAGCTAGCAAAATAGCACCATTAGTTTGCCGTTCTATGATTACATGTCACATTTCTAGACCAAAGGATGGATTGAAATTACATGATATTTAGACAGATTGAGTTCACTTCTTTTTACTATTACCTCAATAGCCTAGACTTTTATGGGCTACAAAACTACATGTCAGGCCCCATGCCCAATCGAAATTGGAATATTTATATTAAAATGGAAAATGCAATTGTGGAATTTTTCAATGCATGAGGTATTGAGAAATATTGGGAAAAGCATATTTTCCCATACCCAGGGAGCAGGGGTTTCTTGCTGTCTGTCTTTTAGCATTAATGACGTTATTCACATGTCTTGTATATCAATATAATTGTAATTTTTTTGGCTAAACCAAGACAACATTGAGAAGACCAAAGCATGAAAACTAGCAACATAAAAGCAAGAGTGAAATAAAATGAAAAACCCTCTGCTAGCAGGGTAATTTGCCCAAATTCAGCCCCCTCTCCCAACCCCCAACCCCTTGTAATTTTCCCTTTCCTGAGTAAAAAATGTATACTTACACGACGAGCAAGCAGCAATCCAGTACAGTATGCTGCAGCATAGTTAGTCAACCCGACCTTGACGCCAAAGTGGGGGAGTTCGTGACCATAGGCTGTAGCCAGTATCACGTCTCCCTCCAGCTTTGCGTACGCTACCTAAAAAGAAAAACAGGAAATCATGCAAAACACATTCAAATACAAAATGCATGGTCCAAAACAGGAGGCCATCTACTAGGGGTAGCAAATGGTCGCTAAAAATGTCAAGAGTCTAGCCAAATATTAGCAGAGTCTCAGAATTTTTAACTTGCATCTCGGAGCCTTGGATTTTTGGCCCCAAACTTCTAAATATAGTAAATATATGGAGCTGATATTTTTCTTCAGGCTTGGATTTTAAACTGCCAGTCTCAGCAAGACTAGGATTTACCACTCACTACCCCTTCTACTGAGGATTATGCCTGGGGGTCAGATAGATCTTACAAACATTCAGACATGAGCCTCTGGAAGCTGCTTGCGTCATTCCTAAATGGAGGAATGCTCACCATGAATAATTTAACAATATTTTTGATAATATTACTTCAAATTGACCTAAAAACATTCAAAATATCTGAACTATCAAGACTACTAGTCAGGATAAGGGTTAATACATCGTTTTAGTATATTTTTATAGTATATGCCTCGTTCTATTAAAGATTAATACTATTAAGGTACGTAATCAATAAAACGAGCTGTCCGAACCAGCGAATTCACTCATAGCGTAGTGGTTAGGGTTAGGGTATAGTAACTGGAAAGTTACAGGTTCGTACCCTGATGATTTTCATAATTCTTTTTTCATTTCTGTAGGTGAGCGCTTGTTTAGAAAAAAATTCTAAGTGCCAGTGAGCATTCCTCGATTTAGGCGTGTGTAGCTGCTTGTAGAAGAGGCATGTTAAAAAATATGGTTTGGCAGAGATTTCCAGTCTTCAATTGTTCTGGAATAAAACGATAGTCTATGATATTCTGTGGAACAGGTTTCTGCAACTAGAGAGTGGGACTTAGTGTTTTGTGTATATTTATGAGTATGGGTAGTTGCCACAGTCCTGTGAAGTATGGTTCCAGAAATTCCTTTCAGTTATTATGGAATGGTTGCAGCTTCTGGGGCATGGCAAGTTTGATGTGTACGAACATGACTTGATTACTATCACTTCTGGTTTAAATTATCCAATATTCTGTGATTCCAGAAATAATCCATACCCCTCCCTCAGAAGGGATTTAACATATGATCCCCACCACTCTGGAATTTCCAGTGAACACATAACCTTTCTGTACGAGTCAGACTACTGTCCGAAACTGCTGTGTGACTAGCCTGCTAGCCGGCTCTCCAGTGGGTTTTATCGGATATTTGATTTTTTGGGCGCACGGGATTCCTGTCCATGACACAGGAATCCCGCCCATCCAAAAAATCAAATATCCGGAAAAACCCACTGGAGAGCCGGCTAGCAGACTACTGTGTGACACATCTTATGTCTGTTTCCCATATGATATTTGCTGGCCTTTCAAAACATGTTTTGGCAGCACATGTTAATAATAATAATAATAATAATAATGTTTGTTTATTGATCCTCTCATAGCTTATAGCTAAATTACAGGATTTCCATGAATATTATATATAGAATTCGAACAATAAATAGATAAATATACATAGATAATAGGGAGTAGGTAAATATAGATAAATATAATTATCAAATGTGATCACTAGCTGGGCAGCTCAGGTAGCTTGCATACTTGTTGGTAGCAAAATCGCCGAACCTATTTGTTTTGCATACTTTAATGCGGCTGCACTGGTCTTTCCTTGGTCTTAATTGGTAGGACGACCATGTTGTTAGTTAGCTGTGAAAATGACTTACACTGTAATTAAACTGAGAAGCAAATGGTAAAATCTATTTTTATGTGAATGCATTGGATAAAAGATGATGTCCCACACCTGGCAAGTTATGTCCTTGTTCGTAATACGAACAACAAAGCGATACTTGGGCGTATTGTACTTGTTCTTGTCTTGGGTGATAAGCCTTTTACGTGCAAAGTAATCGGTCTTACCCTCTAAACAATAAAAAATACAGAATAAACATCATGTCACTGGATTTAATTAAAGTGCCTTATCTTTAAACTTTTGTCCAACCTGTTTATCTATATTTATCATGATCCTTAATGTATTTGACCTGCCTCAACTATTAGTTTTTCTACTACTTTCAAGTCAAGTCAACACAAGTCAAAGAGTCTCTTTTCCTCACGACTCTGAGCCCAGCGAAATACAGAGAAAAGAGGCCTCTGCCAGCAGGGTAAGTCAACATTTTTATGCGATTCATTTAAATCTGTAGATAAATCTGCCTGTCAACAAATTTTCCCTATAAACCTGTATTTGCTCACTGAGATACACAATTTTAAAAAAATGCTTTTATAAAATCAATCAGAAACCTTGTAACAACAATAAATGAATAAATAAACTGAACAAATAAAAATGTATATGCTTCTTGGCACAAAACGGATTGCTTTCCAATCCAGAAACCCCCAGAAACCACCTTCAGAGTTAAACCTAAGATCCTCAATTTTTCCCCTATAAGGAAATTCCCACGTTAAACTCGTGCCACATGTAAACAAATTGTCGTGCTGTAACTGATGAATGGCTTCCAATAATAGAAAACTTTTTTCTAAAAATAAAGTTGGATTATGTATTAAGTGAAAATAGAAACACACGTACCCCTTCTACGCTTAAACTTCACTTGGAAGCGCTTAAAATAGGCTTTGTTTTTAATTACTTTGACGAACCCCTACAAGAAAACGATAGGTAAATCAGTCAAAACAACACACACTGACATCGGGATCAGCGAAAATCTTAGCCATCCTTGGACCATTTTTCCTACTGATAGCTTCAAATTAAAGTCCAATCATTGAACTTTCTAAACACGTTACAATTATGTTTATGTTCCCACCATTTTCGTTTTAATGAGGACTCAAAGTCTTGGACATACAAGTAGCTTCGGCTGGGGGCTGACCGAAATAGAAAGAGAAAGAACTTCGACGATACAAAGGCATTATGGGAGCTTACGAAGTTCTTCCGAAGATTGTTCGAAGGTCTTCGTGCGCTCGGCAACGTTCCAAATGTTTCTTCATCAGGAATCCTTGGACTTTCTTTTAGTTTCTGAATCTAAAGGAAAGCACTTTTTCAGAGAAATCATGACAATTATTGAAGTTTCATTTTTGAGAAAGCAAAATTGAGGCGACTCCCTCTTTCCGAGAAAATATCGATAACAGTTGCGTCATTCGCGAGGAAGGGACTTTCCCGGTAAAACCTGAAGTTCCTTTAGTTGTTGCAAGAGTTCGAAGCATTGAAAACCTTCAGCTGCGTTCTACAGGAAATTTCCCTTATTGCCAGCGCTATGGCGGACTTACAGCTTCGTAGGCTGCTAAATAAGATAGCGGAACAGCTAAGGGACACTGATTTACAAAACATGAAGTACTTATGCCGAGGAAAAGTTGGGTTAGGAGACTTAGAAAGGGTCACGACTTCCATTGCATTTCTAAATTTGCTGATTCAAAGAGAACTTTTCACGAGCGAGGACTATTCTTTCCTTGAAGATCTTCTTGATCGAGCGAATAGAAAAGATCTAGCAAGCACTGTGCGAACTAGCGGAGGCACACGAATGCAAACCGAAAGTGGGTTAGCGCGAAAGGAACCATCCATAGACAACCGTTACCGAAGTTTGTTGCACGATCTGAGTGATGAATTGACAAAACGCGATCTGGAATCACTGAAATTTTTAGTAGGTCTTCCTGGTAAGTCCCAACAATTCAGATTATTGTTGTGTTTAGCTCTGTAGGGGGGTCAACACCATCGGCTTCCAAATTTGTTTAGCATTGTTTCTCAGAAATTGAAAACCGGAAGTTGTTCAGGTGCCAATATTTTACAGTGCCCATACATGTATGATCTCACCAATTGATTTGAAGTATATTTGTTTAGTCAATGAAAAAATCATTATCCAATCATTTAACATGAAAATTCTCATAGATCAAAATTAGTCGCAAATAATGTGTTTAGAAAAAATAAATAGCCAATCAAATGAGCATCAGTGAAATCCCAAGTTAGTTTCCCTGTGCAGTTTGATTGGCCAATAGATCCATGGATTCTTCATCTTTTGAAATCAGAAAGTTGGAAAAAATCTGTCCACACAACTGAAAAGAGGACTTGGAAATGAGTAAATTTGCCAACTGTCACAGCAAACTGTTGTAACTAATCTGAGAAAGTCACAAAATTCAATGTTGTTTGTTGCATGAAGCAAAAGTTTGCCTCAAAAACAAAAATTTGAAGGGCGAATGTTTTCTTCACGCAAATATTACATTTCACAAATTCATGGGCCTGTATCTTGAATAATTTACAGCACTTTGCCCTGAAACTTGGCAAATCTGCTGTGAATAGACCATTATTAAGACAGATTATTTTAGAATTTCGAGCAATTTTGCCAGAAAGCGGCAAAAAATATTATTACTCGAAATAAAAAAAGTTGTTGCTTTGAATTTAGTCTCATTTCAAAGGTCTTCATGGTAGTGTTTTTGTATTATCGCGCCGGTAAAAAATTTCCAGACATATTTTTCGTACCTAAAATGGTGATGTCAATCACAGCCTATATAGATTCTATAGAATTTTTCCATTTTTGAAAGCTTATTTCTGTGGCGACGTGAACCCAGTCCTCTGCCTTTTGTGATATTTTGAAATGTGGGCCACAAATCTACAAATTAGGATAGAAATCATTGAGTAACATTATTTTTGGCCAAACGTTGCTCGAAGTTGTAAAATAACCTGCTAAGGTTTTATTAATAAATCTAGTCTATCTAATGCTTGTTGGGTATGTTATTTGTTGAAGAATTGTTTGTAGTGTCCCCAATTAGCCCTATGAGCTAAAGCTGACATTTAAATAAAAAAAAAAATTATTTCAGCGGCTCTCAATGAGAAGACCCAGACAGGTCATGCGCTGTTTGAGTACCTGCAAAATAAAGGGGATATTGGTCCTTCATGTATGGACAAGCTAGAGGAAATGTTTGTAGAGATCCACAGAAAGGACCTGTCAAACAAACTCAGAAAGTTTATGGAGACAAGAGGTGTAGGTAAGGTATTACTATAGTTAACTGGCAATATGGTGGTGCCATAATGTTGGGGGGAGGGGGTGTGGCACAGTTATCTCCATACAGAGGGGAGGGAGGGGCAATGTGCCCTATTTTCTGGGACCAATATTTTCTTAAAAACAGTCATTTCTTTCATTTGCAATTCCAAAGGAGTTAAGGGTTTTTTTGTATATTGTTTAGTGTGTTGACCAAATTTGTTGTCAGGCATTTTTTCAGACGGTCACATCTGTAGATTTGTATCCTAAGGAAGGAGAGGAAGTTTTGATGAATGGATGGACACAATGTCAACAAATAAAATCTTTTGCTTTTCTGTGTATACAAACCCCTAGACTAGCCACTAACATTCTCTGAGGATCCAAATAAAACTAGGAATACATTTTTAGGGTTACATGTATTTTGTTCAATATTTTATTTTTGTTTTTTTCTGTTTGCAATGAAGTATTACCTAAGCCTTTTTTAGGTATCTCACTTTAGTATTATATTTCCAGCAAACATAGGAAAAACAAACAAATGCAGGAAAAGCCATTATTATTGTTATTATTACTACAATTTTGTCAAAATCAGTTGCCTTATAGGTGGAACATGCCTCTTGCCAATACTGTACTGAAAATATGACGTCTTGATATGATATTATTAAAATGTGCATTTTCTCTACAATTGTAGCTCATACTGGAGTATCTCCTGTGAATCCCCTTGATCGTAATCAACCAGAAACAGCAATTGGTCGTCAGCCTACCGTGCATTCTGAATTACTGCCTATTATACCAAAAAAGACACCAGTAAGCCCTTCATCTACGCTCTTACGACCTGGAGATTTCCTAAAAAACGCTAAACCCTCAACACCTGAAGATTTTGTAAAAGCCAGCAAACCCTCATCAGCTTCAAAGCCCCAACCTGCAGAAGAACCCCTGCCAAGTGCTCCACTAGAGCCATGCTACCCAGTCCAAGTAGAGGAAATAGAACCACCATTGGACGAAGAAGATGAAATGCCATCTTATCCCATGCCTCATCATCCTAGAGGAATTGTCCTTATATTCAGTAATCAAACATTCCCTGACAGTCCTGAGTTATCAGAGCGACAAGGGAACCAGCAAGATGTTGACAACCTCAAAGTGACATTTGAGAACTTGCATTTTGAGGTCTTCGTCAAGTCTGAGAAAACAGCCAGTGAAATGTACACCATTGCCCGTGAATTCTCCAGCATGAATCATGCCGAGTATGACTGCTTTGTGTGTTGTATCCTCAGCCATGGTGTCTTGGGAAGCATTTATGGTGCAGACTCAAACTTGATAGAGATCAATGATATTACCAGTCAGTTTAAGGGGAATGCATGCCCAAGTCTTGCACACAAACCCAAGCTGTTTTTTATTCAAGCATGCCGTGGGAACGACTTTGATAGAGGGATGCAAACTGATGCTACAAGGGATGTTGAAGTTGATGCCATCAGACAAAATGCTGAGCCTAATGAGAGCCACTTCTTGTTGGGATATGCCACGCCCCCAGGTATATAGTGTCACTACTTTATACATGTAACATGATGTAAGCAGTATAAAAATAATTTGATATCATAAATGACCTAACCAGTAGATGTGTTCAACTTTCAGAGTAAAAACATTCCAAGTTTACTGCACAAAAATGTAGCTTTGGCAATATAATGATACTTCCCTGATAGCATAATATACAAAGAGCAAGATTAGATATTATCAATTAATATTAACATGATAAAGGCCTATTATATGTCCCTGATGATGTCACATGAATGCCTAGAACTAGAATTTTGCTTCTTTTTTTTTGCAGGCTATGTGAGCTGGCGAAGTCAGGTTCATGGGTCTTGGTATATCTCCAAGCTTTGTGAGGTGCTGACACAGTATTGTGAGAGATATGACTTGATGAGTATGATGGTCAAAGTGAATGACGAGGTGTCGGAGGCCTATACTAGAAATGGGTATAAGCAATGCCCCGCCCCTGTTGTCACTCTCAGGAAAAGGGTCTACTTCTCAGGCAACTAAACGTCATACTACTCTTCCCAGTAGACAGTTACACCTCTCGATTTTTCTGTCCGCCAGCGGCAGTCTAAAATTGATCGCGTGATCAACTTTTTTGTACCACGTGATGGTTGCTTATGTACCACGTGATCAACCGTTTTGGGCGTAGACTTCGTTGGAATGCAGAAAAACAATGAACTCTCAAAGTTTACGCCCACAAACATTGATCACGTGGTACATAAGCAACTCATCACGTGGTAAAAAAAAGTGATCACGCGATCAATTTTAGACAGCCGCCGGCGGGCTGAAAAACCGAGAGGTGTAACGGTCTACTGGGAAGAGTAGCAGAGCCTGTCTAGCAGACGATAACAAAACTATGGTTAACTATCAACCTAGACTCTTGCTAAAGCGACCAGACTCTACTAAGGGATCGCTCTTATAAGAAGTACCGTTGAGTGGAATGATTAGAAGAGCCTAGAACCTTAGTCAAGTGACTACAAGCTGCTATAACACAGGGCTTGAAATTAAGAAATAATCGTAGTCGTAATTTTACGCCTTGTATCAACATTGTAGGCGTAATTCATCAAAAATCTAGGCGTAAATCCACTAGAAGAACACTGTAGAAACTGAAAACACAGTCGTTATTTTACGCCTAAGTCTGAAAAGTTTGGCGTAGGAACATTTTTAGGCGTATATACAGCCGATTGCGTTTGAGCGTTTTATCCTAACAGTTCGCACGTTATGTTTGAACGTTTGAAAGTTGTGTTTCTAGGATGAAACGAGACGTTTCTATGGCGAACCAAAGAGTTCTGTCCTCTCTGATTGGTCAGTGAAAAATACACATGGCAGTTGCCCTTGGAAACGTCCGACTTTTTGTCTCACAACGCAACTTTGAAACGTTCAAACGTAACATGCGAACTGTTAGGGTAAAACGCTCAAACGCAATCGGCTGTAAATACTTTTCGACACTCATCTGAAACCTGCCTTATCAGGCGCGGATCTAAGAATTTTACAAGGTGGTTGACTATTACAAAGCTTAAAGCAAGCAAACGATAAAAATGCCGTGACTTTTTATAAAGGATATATGAGAAATTTTCTCAAAAAAGGGGGTGAAAAGTTACCCCGTTCACCACCCCTGGATCCGCTCCTGCCTATAAAGCCGGCTTTTCACTAGTGAGGTAAGCAGAGACGGAGAAGGAGACGGAGACGTAAGAGCTTACGTTTGTGTGAAAATCGGTCGTGACAGTAGCGACGTAAGCGTAAGCGGAGACGTAAGAAAAAGGAAACCTTCCGTTCTGCTTCCTTCACGCTAACGTCTCCGTCTCCGTTCTTTGATTTTCACACGAACGTAAGCTTCCTTACGTCTCCGTCTCCGCTTACTTCACTACTGAAAAGCCGGCTTAACAGAAGGGGTATAAGAACATTGTTAAACTTTTCTACAGCAAGCAACTATTAGAAGGTAAAAATAAAACATCTGACAGAGCCAGACATTGCGACCATTGCGAAACAGTCAATGTTGGGCGCTGTCTAACGCATATTAGTCAAATCACACTAGTGGTCTATTATCAATGCTGCGTTCTGATTGGTTGAGCTACCAGTAGGCTATAAGTTATAGCCTACTAGTAGCGAAAATTGTCGGATTTGAAAGCCAGAAAATGGCAAATGACCAGAGCAAAAACATTTTTTGGCACTTACAAATTGACCTACTAGTGTGATTTGACTAAAACAATTAGAGTGGTTTTCATCTGGCTGTGAAACAAAACTAGTAGTCAGTGTTTAATAGTGTCTACTAGTAAGCAATTATTGGATGAGGTTTTTGTGATATCCAGAATAAACAATGTCGAGACAGGTGGAATCCACTGATTCCACTTGGCGAGACATTGTTTATTCTGGAAATCAGAAAAAACGAATTCAATAATTGTTTTATTATACATTGATACAGTAAAAATACTTTTTTTTCTGTCAAGCAATTTCTTTTGCGCGCGTCGGATCAAGAATCAGTTATCTGATTCTTCAAGAATCCAAGAATCAGCATGCTGATTCTTGGAGACCCTCAAAGTGCGTGATTCCCAAAGTAAATTGCGCGCTTTTAGCCAATCAGAATCGAGATAGTGAGTGCAATGTATAATAACAGCAATTATTTCTTACAGAAGAGTAACCTGATTAGCGTCTAGACTTCTCAGTATTACTTTAGCTCGAATCGAGTTATATATTGGAATAACAAGTGATGAAATAATAATTACATTAGCGTTGTCCCATTAAAGTTGATTAAAATAGCATACAGAATGTGCAGTTAGTGTAGTAAATCATTTGACTTCGAGTTTAATTTGGAATTCATTTGCACGAGCGGGTTTTTCAAAAAGTATCAATTTGAGCTTTTTGAAAAACCCACGAGTGTAAATAAATTACAAATTGAACGAGAAAAGTCATATGATTTCCTTCTAATAATACACGTGGCAATTTCTAAGTAGTATTTCTCGACTTCGTCTCGGGAAACATCGAGGTTCTCGGGAAACAAAACTGATGTTTCCCTCGGGAATGCACTCAATGGCTCATTAAAATGCACTCAATGGCTCATTCCAAGGGGTCGTCAACCTCCACTTTACAATAAGTGGGGACAAAATAGGTAAATACGTGGCCTGTTAGTGTGCCCTTGCACCTGTTTCCACCGCGCGCACATCGCGAAATTCATTCTAGCACTAATGGACGGTGGCCTCGGGGTTGTTTGCTCTATTAGGCCTGTTGCTGTACTGGAGGGCAAACAAAATTGAAACGTATCTGATCTGTAATCTTTTTACCTGCTCATAAAGAACTTTTAAAACTTCGAATATGCCACGTTATCAGTTAAATTTCTTTGCGATTTTGTAAAGTTTGTTTGCCCTTCTCATGCTCGGTTGATTCACCCTTGGGAATCTAGACGTCTATTCATAGTAGTGCTATAGGCTCGTAGCGAATAACAAGTTTTCGCTGCAAATGGCCTATTGTGTTGATATGCAGGTCATTGACAGGTGTTACTAAATTTCATCTGTATACATAACAACAGATTTCAGATGAGTGTCGAAACAATCTCGTACCCAGAGCCCGTCATCTTTTGGCCAGCGGCAAGATTCAGGGCTCTGGGGGAATCCGATTTGTGAGCATGCGTGGTAGGTCAAAAACGTAACGAACTTTCATACAACAATCAAACCGGAAACCCAGAATCTGGGTTTTAAAAAAATCGATTCCCAGAGCCCTGAATCTTGCCGCTGGCCTAAAGATGACGGGCTCTGGGTACGAGATTAAGTTTCGAAAACGAAACGCAATTAGAGGGGACAGCAATTTGAGAACATTTGCTGAATGCTGACTGGCTAATCTTGAACGTTCGAGCTTGCGCAGATAGTGCATGCGTCAGTGGCTGTCACCAGAGCCTACCCCGCGAGGCGACGAGCCGAGGAACCCTGGGTACGAGAATGCGTGCGCGCTACTATTGAATCACGTTTATAGAAATAGAACTTGAGATGGGTGCATGGTTACTCCTACCATGATCACATCTGGCTCCGTATGGGAATAGCTTTTTTGGGGGAGGACATAATAATAATAATAAAAATTCTTATATAGCGCACATACATTTCTGTTCTGGCGCGCTTTTACAATGGTAGTAATAATGAAAATAATCGTTTAAATCATATAAAAACTGAGTATAAAATCTTACAATGCTAATGGAGAAGAAAAAAAAAATAAAAAATAATAATATATTACTAAAAATAATAAAAACGGTAGTAAAAGCTAAAATTATAAAAAAGAAACATTACACATCAGGCGCAATCTTAAAAAAGATGGGTCTTTAAAAACTGTTTAAAACTGTTAACATTGGAGCAAGCCCTGATCTCAAAAGGAAGCGCGTTCCAAAGTCTCGGCGCTGCAACTGAAAAAGCCCGTCGCCCATAAGTAATTAGATTAAAATTAGGTTGCTTAAGGCGTAAAAAATCTTTAGAAGACCGCAAAGCACGACCCGGTCGGTAAAAATCCAATAGTTCTTTAATATATGGTGGCGCCAAGTCATTTAGGGCCTTGTAGGTGATAAGGTTAATCTTAAAAATAATCCTCTGTTCTATAGGCAGCCAGTGCAATTTTCTTTTGCATGAAACGATACGGGCAGCAGCATTCTGCACCGACTGCAACTTGGCGAGCTCTTTGTCAGGAATTCCAAAAAGAAGTGCATTACAATAGTCAAGCTTTGAACCAATAAAAGTATGGACTAGAGTTTCACAGGTGCTTCGACTAATGTATTTCCTGACTTTAAAGATATTACGGACATGGTAGAATGCTCCTTTCACAACATAATTATAATGCCGGGTTAAGGACATCGTGTTGTCAAAAATGACGCCAAGGTTACGAGCATGGGTCGCAGGATTTATAACGTCATTACCCACAGTAAGGGAAGGCGACGACGTCGGAGGACGGAAACGAGAGTGAATAAGTAAAAGTTGAGAGCAAAGATGAGAGCTTTAAGAACAAGTTAAAATCTGTCACTCTGCATGACAACGGGTAGTCTATTTTTCTTATTATTATATTAATATATTGTCATAGTTTTATTGTAGAATAGTTTTATCCTGTATTTATTATTATTATTATTATATATACCTTTTCCGGGATACGTTGTCACTGGAAAAAGCAACAAAGCTTGGTGCGCTAGGGAGTATGGGTAAATATTAAATTGAATTTCCGTAAAATATTAGAAACAAACATGCTTAGAAATGTGCTGAAATTTAATGATTTCACATGTGGTTGCGATAACTGTCTGAATTCAGACCAAACAGTAGCAGTTTAGCTGCCCCATTATCCTTTGCGCTTCAAGCTTATAGGCTTTTTGGGTGACAACGTTTCCCGGAAACGGTATATATTTATATGCACGACTTACATGTAAACCAGCCCAATAGCTGTTGTAACTTTCGTGGCTAAATAAAGTATAATTCATTCATTCAAGATTCTTATTAGGAAAGTGCGACATGGGTAACATCCCGTTGACGCAATCACTTAATGAGAGGCTCACGTGGTTCTGTACCATAAAACCTGTGGGTCCGGTAATGTATAGACCCAATAAACCTTGACAGCGTCTTTGGCCAACGGACGGCAAACTGATCAGGTTTTCAATTTATGGTGCATCGCATTGGCCTATTATTAATGTTATTAAATACTGTCTGCTGATAATGTATGTAGCGGGGTGTTGCTGCTTATGGTATCGCTGACTCTGACAGGGAAGAATGGGGAGTTTGCAGGTGTTGCGTGACATTTTGAATTTTGACCCTAGTAAAATAAAAATACCATATTTGAAAAGAGCTTGCCTAAATTAGAAAAAGGCGAAAATTTGAGTTGATTTGGGTAAATATTAGCAAAGTTATTGACGCCCGAAGTAGGCTGTTTCTCTATACGTTTTTAAACCAAGATATTAAAATATCTTGGTGGGCAACTGTTGCCCACCACACAAACCAAATTCCGACGCTCATAACTTCTGTGTTATTTGTCGAAACCAACTCAAATTTCAGGATTTCACACATTTCGGTTAGCTCTTTTCTAATATGGTATTTTTATTTTGCTAGGATCAAAATTCAAAATGTCACGCAACACCTGCAAACTCCCCATTACACTATCAGTAACAAAGCGTGACACGTGGCGTTACAAACCTCGTGGCCGCAGAAGATTTTGGATGTCTTCCACTAGTTCAAATAGGGGGCTATGGTCACGAAAACTTTAAAAAACAGGGTGGCGTTAATCATAGTACTTATAGAGGGGGATACTGCATTTGACCGTGTATTGCTCTGACACCCGCCCCAGGCCATAGATTAATGACCGGTCCCTTAGCCATACGAATTCTCCTGCTGTCGTTTCCAAATCACCAAAAAAACAAAGTGAAAGGACTACAACGTGATAAACTGAACACTTCAAGTCATCACGGTCTAAATATAGCTTCAAATATTGTGCACCGGCCACAAACCCACACTCAGAAACTCGATCGCATGCGAAGCCAAACGCACGCAAGCGCAGAAAGCTGGAAAAGGGCCAGCATGAGAAGGAAACATTCTCGAACCCGGCAGAGCTCCCCGGCTAAGCTCGCAGGGGAGGCTCTAGTGACAGCCACCGACGCACGCGCGAGATTTAATACAGAGCCGTTGAGAGAAAGACCAGCGCATGCTCCAACGCTCAAAACCAACCAATCAGCAACGGCCCTCAAAAGGATGTCCCTAGAGCCTCCCCTGCGAGCTTAGCCGGCCGGGGAGCTCTGGCCGGGGTACGAGAATGAGAAGGAAACTCAGCTAGTTCTGGACGGGCTTCCTGTGGTTAGGATGCCGAGATGTGACGTCACCATTCTCGTTCCCAGATCCTCTCGGTCATTCTGACTGTCGTCACGACAAAACCGATCTTTCCAAGAGTTTTAAAAGGTAGTTTTAAAAGGTTTTAAAACTAACTGGGAGCTCCGTTTTTGTAGTGCCTATAAATCTATATTATGTTTATATAACGGTGCTCACTCGACCTTCGGTGTTGTGTGTGCCCCTCTCTTCACAAATTTCTGGATCCGCCACTCACGGCCCAGCTGTCACTTCAATCAAAAGTGCGATTTTTGACATCACAACAATAATTTGCAGTAGCAGGAAAGTCAACAGATCGAGCGCTCGCCTATTTGTTACACCTACTGCCGGACCGGAAGCCCTTGATAAGGAGAAATGCCATTTGCAATTGTGTATTTACCTAATTTGTCTAAATGAGATTTAGTTGTTTTGTGCATGGTCACTCCAGCAAAGAATCAATCGCACTGTTTTCCGCCCTTCAGCGACCACAACCCACAGTATATAGATTTTAAAAAAATTAGGACTTCAAAAATCTGGAGACTGCCTCAGCTTGAATTGACGAAATTTCCTGCAATTCTCCCCGCGGTGGTAACCAGGAGAGAAGTCCCTGAGATTTAGGCAATCCGGTACTCCCTATATAAAAATAATGAACGGTTTTTCTTAGCTAGAGGCCAGAGGGTTTTCATATACCAAACAGAAAACGGATTAAATAATGACCAGTCCTTTATTGATTTTCTCAGCTTTTCTATTTTTTATTTCGAAAGCGTGAAAAAGCAGTTCAAAAATCCGGACACTCATGGTTAAACCGTAAGAATGGTGGCGGCCGGCAAATTTTAAAAAGGTTTAAAAACCTTTTACTGTAACTTCCGTTTTCTAAAAGCATTAAATGTAACGTATTTTAGTAGGGAGTGTATATGACAACAGAGCTTTCGATTCCCACTCGCTAAAAAATCAGGATGACTCAGAGGTGCACGGGGGCGAAAAAGAAAATAAAAAGAAGGCAATGGCGTGTGCTTAAAATTACGGTAAAATTAAATATTACCAACTAAATAGGTTGTCATAATCTGTAGGATATGCCATAATCGATACTGCGAAATCTGATTACAGTCTAGGATTTATTCCATATTTCACCCGTTTATCATTTCGCTCTCGCGCTGCGAGGCAGTAACATTTCTATTCTGTAATAAATATCCATATCTTGGTTTTATAAATAGTTTTTTTTTTCCGGATCAGTTCTTGCAAAGCTTCTTTGAATGTTGCCAGCAGCTGCTTCTGTAAGTTATTCACAATATTTCAGGAAGTGAATTCAAAATAACGTTGCGAAAACAAAAAATTGGACAGAGAAAATGAACCATAATAAAACAAAACAGAAACGGGACATTTCATTATTACATTGTAATAAAGCTCTAAAATTCTTCTCCAGGGCTGAGCATTCATTTTTTATATTCATATATATTTATATATCTCAGGCAATAAATCATCCCATCGAGTTCCGCTGAAAAATTATAATATGGTGCGATGCAATTTAAATTTAATTTATACTGTAGACCTAACTATACACACAGAAATGTACATGAGCCACCAGAAGGCCTGTTATTGTTTGGAGTAGATAATTTCTCTGTATTTTTCTCTATTTTTATACACTGTCCCTTGCTGCAATACAGTTAGCTACCCAAGCTTGATGAATCTGTTTGTCGGCAGTACCGTTAAGGCTGTAATGTTTAAACGGTTTCAATTCTGGTAGCCGCATTTCTATTCCCTCAAAATGTTCACTCGATCCGAAAGACTCAAGAGCCGGCGCGATCCGATTCTTTCGCGGGATCGAAGTCAATCGATATGCTTGGGACGAATCGGGCTTGCAAAATACTCTCTTGCATCCACGGCGAAAATCCCCATTAAATAGCGAGTATAACAAAGCGTTAAGCGAGGAGTTTGAGAATGACACAATTAAAGTTGTAATATACAGTTCTGCTATGAAATGGTCGAGATGAGCTTGAATTGTTTGTGATATCAGTAATGGAAGCCAACAAGCGACAAACAAAAGCCACTGAATAACCAGCATTCGAAGGACTTTTATTTTCGATTTCGGGACGCGGTTAGCTAGCCTTCTGAAATCATTCGTAAAGTATTTTGCTTGGCGGTTTCTTATTAAAATGGCATATATGATTCGGCAGTAGAGTGCTAGGGTCGCCAATAACGGACAACCAAACGGAATCAAGAGAAATAACGCTATGAACACTTTCCACTCCACTTTTTCGTAATCCGCGTTGCATATTGATATTTCGCCCAAAAACGGCTTCGCCTTGAAGAAGTACAGTACCGGAGCCGTGGCACAAATCATAAAAACCCATACAAAAATAATGAGTTCTTTTGTTTGTGCTTTGGTCATTTTGAAACTGAGAGGGTGAACAACGACGTAGAAGCGATCCAAGGATATACAAGCCAGTAGACCCGCCGATACGCCAGCGTTTAAGAAGTGAAAGAAGAAAGAAGCTTTACAAGTGAGCTCGTGAAGTACCCATTTACCGGTAGCGATCCATACAAGGAACCATAGCACGCAAAGAAACGGCGAAGTCAAATTAGAAACAGCCAGGCTTGTAACGAAGTAGTTTGTTGTCCACTCATTTCGCCTACTTCGCCTCACGACCAGAAGAATTAAAATATTGCCGACACTCGCGAAAATGAAGATCAAAACAAGCCAGAGAACTTCTAGCGAGATTTCCGCGGTGCCGGGGCAGTTTTTGGTAGCAATAATCCTTGAGCAATTCCCCGTGGTGTTCGTGGCCGCCGCCATATTTGAACCAGTCGGCAATACCCCGTTGATTATGTCAATACGGAATCCATATTACCACAGAAAATCACAGAATTCTCTAAAATGCGCTTCAGAATCGCAGTACACATCCTCGCGTGCCTCCTCTTGTGGCTGTATACTTACTAAGAGCTATTCCCGGGGGACATCTAAGGACAACACGGATCCAACGACATCAATTCACCGTTTGAAGAAAATGCAAATTTGCCGTCAAGTGTTGTTGCTGAAGCCGTCGCGAAGGTTACGGCGGAATGAACTGTCACTCAAAAAACAACTGAGCAGCTGGGATCGAGATCAGTCTAATTGCCTTCACTAAAAGCAAAGTACAAAAGCGCGCGAACCCTAAAGTAACTCTTGTAATCGGAGTTTACTGTATTGGGAAGATCTCGCCTCAGATCATAGTTGATCACAGATAGAAAATTGACCTTCCATATATGCATGTTATCGGCGCGGCAGTTCGATCGCTATATCATATAGCAATAACTTTTTTCTCTTTATGGTTTAAAAAGCCAACGACGGAACCTTCCAAAATGGGGTGTGGATAGAGGTTACCGATAAGAGACAAATGTGAATGTTCAGATAACTTATAATTCAATTTGAACAAATTTTATCTCTTATCAGCTAAATTTGGGCACCAGAACTGCAAGAACTTTTTCGATGATAAAATAAAAAATTATGTTCTTGATATGATATGAAAAATAAAATTTGACCAAAACCACATAAAAATGGACCATCTTCTTCAATGATAATACAGGTCGCGGTCGCACCTATTTTAATGACAATAAGCCTCTAAAATATGCGGGTAACAATATTTATCATCCTTGAATAGGCTGCTAGCAACCCCTACTTTTTAGCGCATCCCCCAAAGAAGCGCGTGGGAGCCTTCGTGCGGGGGCTGCTAGCAGTCTACTTGAACAACTGTGAATTACTTTTCGGGCGGACTTATGCGCAAAGATGCGAATATACAGGAACTGAGCCAGTCGCGCCCCCTCATTGTTTTTGCTCGGTGGTCCCCTAAAATACCCGCGCAACATATGCTCTTCTACAACCAAAACCAGGCCAAAGATTGAGGTTTATGTTGTTAAAAGCCATGGAGAAACTAATTTCAGGGGCATATCTGCCATATTACCCTGCGAGCAGTGATTTCCTTCTCTCTTAGGCGGCAAGGAAATCACTGCTCGCAGGCCATATAACCAGGGGCTTATAAATATTTTTTCCACCAAGTACTATTGACCCGTGTATTTATTTATTAAATCCCAGACTTTTGAATCAGAAATTTTGAAACTAGTTTTACGCGAAAATGAGAGAACGACCCTTTGTAAAGGGAGTCTGATACATACTCCAGGAGCGATCACTGATTCATCAAACCGTCATCGAATGGGGGAATTCCCTGTTTAAATTTTGGCAGAAAGTGGCAGAAAGTAAGTGGCAGAAAGCAAAAGACATGCATTGCATACCATTTATGCTAAAAAACAAGCATTTGAGTTCATAAACAAAGGCAATCGACGATTCCACTCGCCTCTTGCGCCGTTTCAGCTCGAGGGTGTTCCAGCTCATGATGGGCAGCGAAATCAGTTCTTGGAGTCAGCCATTTAATGGTAACCCGCGTCACGCACGGTTTGATGTGCAGACTGTTTCCTGGTACGCCATCTGTTGGAAACTTTGATATTACTAAGGTTATTGTCATTTTAGTTCCGGAGTTGGCTTACAAAACAAGGCCTGGATACACCCCTGTATTTTGCTACATTTCGAGCGTTAGCCCTTCGTTGTCGGACGACGGTTGCCATTGGCCACAACAACACGTGCCTCATCCTCGCGCGCCAGGGTCCTTCCCTCACCTCCCCCATTTCCTGTCCCTGGGGGGAGGTGAGGGAAGGACCCTGGCGCGCGAGGATGCACGTGCCTGTGCGGCGGAGCCTGATCTACGCGCGCGGGCATCACATTTGTTACAATAAGCTGCCTACTCAGGCATAATCCCCGTGGAATAATTCAAGGGCAGCATAGTTGAAGCTCAAGTTGTTTGAGTTAAGAACAATTAATTAATCAATTCGTGAACAAGTTATTAAAGATTCACACTTCCGGGTGGGGGACCCCTTACTAGCTCTGGGGGGGGGGGGGGGGAAGGTGGAGTTCAAATATGGGTGAAAAATTGAAAAAAACGGTTGCTGCTCTCAAATTCTAGTTTTTGGCGTTTTACACAGGGCGCAAACAGATATCGTCCACGGTCTTCGCTTTTTTTTCAACTTCTCGGTTTCCATGTCTCTGATTCCCCCCGGACACCAGAGTTAAAAATCACCCAAGAGCTCACTTTACAGCATGCTACAAAATTCAAGTTTGATGCACCTATGTCATGACACGTCAGCTAAAAATAACATGGGCTAAATATGACGGTGATCGACGACTGATACCCCCGTGTACCCCGTCCACACCGTTTTCAAACGAAAACGGATACTTTTTGCTAGTTTTCGCCCTTTTCGGTGATCGTTTTCGGCGTTGTAGTGTGGACGATAGCCGTATCCGGAGCAAAAGGTATTCGCCTTTCGTTTGAAAACGGTGTGGTGTGGACAGGGTCTGAGATGGAAAACAAGAACGAAAACAAGAACGACAAGGAACAAAGAACGAGTTGCGAAAGACTTGGCTCGACTAGTGCCAGACCCCTCTTCTTGACTCCAGTAACACGTTCAACAGTTTGCAAAACATGGCGGCCTTCGCTCTCGCCAACTCACGGGAATGGTTGGCCGCATTTCTCTATTTTATGCTTATTTTGACAACATCTATAGCCAGAAAGCATGAACTCAAACTTCAAGTAAGTGTTGTGGTCTTTTTTGCACATATTTCATGCAATTTAACCCGCTTTCGATCCCAGTTTAGGGCGCTAAAAGTCGTCTTGTTTTTGTTTCACATCTATCGCAGAATGAAGCGAGGAAATCGTTCGAGCTTAGTAAATTTGGATTCCTTAAAAACGGTTTCCTTAAAGTTGAAGTAAGTAAGATGGTGTACAAAACCCAGAAGAGAGTACTGGATGGAAAACAGTTGTCGAGAAATGTAAGTGTTTATGTAAATTGTTCACCCAAAGGCAAAGGCGTACGTACAGTGTTGTTTCGTAATATTAACAATTCAGCTCGTAGCTCTACAGCCAAATTAGTAAGTAAAATAAGCCCTATGAGAAAACTTGTATTCATTCATTAGCATATCTAAATCCCTATGAGGCTTAAAATCTGTCCAGATATTGAAGTTAAGCTCCAAACTGTTTCAGTTGATTGTAGCTAGGTACTGGTTGCACGGTCAAAATACGCCACGACAATTAGGTATCCATAAGGGCGGTCATATTTATGTTGATAATTCTTTTAGAAGACAATTAGACTGTTTAACTTTCTATTTAGACATTGAGTAAGGGACTTGGGACTAAATGGTTGTCTTAAAGTAGCCATTGTCAGTTGCCATAATGTACAAATAATTAGAGTGGAAAACTTCCTATAGCCTGATTTCAACACAAGGGATTTGATTAATTTGACCTGAAATTTAAGACCCCGTCCACACTAACGTGTTATCATTTTCATTGAATCCGTATCAGTTTGAAAACGCTCTCGAAAGTGAATAAAACGAATCTGTATACAGATTGTTTTAGCGTGGATGGTCGAATCTGGATAAAAATGAAAATTATGACATCAACTGTACCACTTAATTTGGTATTAATTAACTATCCTTGCACACAACAACATCAAATAAAAACTGATCACTTGTTTGGAGCTAAATCTCCTGTCCACACCAACACGAAAATACTTTTGAAAACGAATACTTTTGAAACGTGTTAGTGTGGACAAGGCCTGACATGCAGGATGCAGTCAAGGTAGTGATTGTACAGTCATCAGAGACAACTAGATTTTTGACAGACTTGATGACTGCATTTCCAAGTCGCCAAAGGCAGCAACAGTTAGACTTACTATCTTGGGTCATGACCAAACAAACATTGTACTTACTTTGCCCCTGATTGGTTAGTAGCTGAATCTGTTTCCTTTTTGATTGGCTATTGGTGTATTTACTTTGCATTTTATTTTGTACTAATATGATCTGTCTGACCTCTAGCTACTTAACTCGACTAGCCTTTGCTATTTTTTAGTAGCTTTGTTCTCCCCGCTATAATCTATTTCCAAACTATGTAATTAATTATCTCAGAGGACAAATAAAGTATTTTGTTGTTTGTTGTTGCCAGAACTGATGGATCACATATATTTTAATATTATCATGACGTTATTATTGTTTTTCTCTAGTTTGGATTTTCACTTGAGAAAACAGCAAGTGATGGCATATCACCATATATGGTAAGAAATATATTCAATTATCTCATTTTAATGCAACAGCAATGTGATTGACTGGATGTTCATGAGAAGGCATCACAGGGCCCGACACTGCGTCCATATGGTCGCCAATGGTGACTAAATGTGGGGGTTTGGCGACCAAAATTCTAGAGCTAGTAGCCAAATGGCACCCCATATTACTGACTTCAGCTTACCGTAGATCCACGTTTGTGTGGCGACTAAATCTTTGCATTTTTTTAATTAGTCGCCAATGGCGCCTAGCAAAAAAGTTAATGCAGGGCCCTGCGTCATGTTCAGTGCCATGCCTGGAGCTGGAATGATGTTTGAGAAAATGGAAAAATTACATGGAAATGTAATGATATACATGCCAGTCTGTAATGTCTGTCATTGTATTATTTCCTTTTCAGGAGCAACATGCAGAACAATGTATATTACAAGATGTTACAAGCTTCCAAAATCACATCTCTGTAGTTGTTTTCATATTTGACTTGACAAATAGAAGGTGTGTAGGTAGCTCATGTCATTGTACACTGTGCCTAGTCTCGTCCTCAGGCTCCTTTTGATTGAGCGGCTTGTCAGTTAATGATGTCACAGCTACCCACAGAGCCTGGCAACACACCTCGGTACTGGCAAATCAAGACATCTATGGGCTTCTATGGTGCGAAGTTGAGCTGTCTATGGCTTGTATGAGAAACTGCTATCTGAGCATTTCCTCAAGAAATGGGTTCATTATAGTGCAAATTCATACATGATATCTCATTAGATGAGTTTATAAGGGGAAGATAAGTCCTAGTAGTGATTTGCCAGGCAGCAACTTGGCAGCTCAAATCGCAGTAAACTTGCTTGACAGGGATAGCTGATACAAGATGCCTGGGGGCGAGGCTACACTGTAACATAAATCCTTGACATTTTAATGACAAACTGTTACAAGTAGGAGGGTTTGCCTTAGCTTCACAAATTGATTTGGTTTGCTTTTATTGTATGTCCACAGCATTGTTGTAAACAGATATGGTTCGGACTTTGATAATCTGAGTATAGGAACAGAAGAATCTGTGTCACTCACTGGAAAGAAAATCAACAAGGAAAATATTATATCTAAACAGACAATTACCAAGGAACTTGATGTTGATGAAACTTTAAAGAAGAAAGTGGCAAATGCTGACAATGCCAAGGAGAAGAAAAAAGATGCAATTGATGAGAATATTCATATGAAAAACAAAACTGACAATAATAAAGTGGATAGTGAGGAAGATAAAGATGTTGCTACAGCAAAACAGCCCACAACATTGGTCACAACTAAAGCTTCTACCACAGCAGCCACTAGTAAACAGACCACAACAGCAGTCACGCAAGCTGTTAGAAAGACCACTGGAACAGTGGCATCTGAGATGGTGCAGCCAACAACAGCTAATACCAAGAATGAGGTCCACCATCGGCGACGTAGAGCTGCTACTGTGACCCACCCTGTCAAGGTTACCACCACACGGCTTCCTCTTTATGTCAAGACTACAAATCACACTACTGTTTACTATGGGAATGTAAGTGAAAATGCAATTCACCCATAATAATACCTAATATAATTGTATAACGTCATTAGTATAGTGCCTACCTTATACATTTCTGTTCAGGCAAGATAAAGGCTCCTAATTACTTCTTAGGATTTTTATCCTAAGGATTTTTATCTTTCTCATCAGTTAGTCACTTTTTATTATATTTTTACTTTTTAATAACTCATTGTACATTTATCAACAGTTATAATATTTGTAAAACATAGGTAAAACAATATTGTAAGAGCATTGAGAATTTTTAAATGCTCAGGAACATTTTATTATTTTATTATTATTATTATTTGTAATCAGATTATTGGCATAAACTTGAGATTTTTTAATTTGGTTTCAGTTCACGGTTATGGTGAACGAGAAGAGTGAAGAGGGACTTTACAATTTGTACTTCCATAATTGTGCTAATTACTTACCGGGTAAGACACAAGTCGAGGTGGACATTCATGTCAAGATTGTCGAGAAGAACAAGGAGAATTATTTATCGGCTGGAGAGGTGAGAAATCTTCTACACTACCTATGTACATCTTTTATAGGATTCCCAATATCCTTTAAACAACAGTAACAGCAAGGGTAACAGAAGCAGGGAAATTTTGCAAAATCATATTTTCTGAAAGTCCTATTGATATCATCTTGAAAATTATTGCTGTCATCTATTTTCATAATAATTGTTTTCACTGAAAGTTTCAAGAAAGCCCAAGCAAAATTTGCATTTTCTTCGTGAAATATTATGATTTTGTACTGCCCAAAATATTGTCTAATTGGTGTTAATTTAATACTCTCTTGAATAAAATTGCATATTTTAGTCCAAGACCGTACTATTAGAAGTAAATGTCTGCACAATTTGCTTGTTCGGACAATCAACCAAATTTCTTCAAAAACGTTTTTGCCCTCAAATTTCTGCACAATTTGCGATTATTTTTCACACCCTATCAGATTGCTTATAGACAGTAGTCATCTGGATAATTTGCCATTTTCTATGCACAATCAAAAGCATTTTCTGATTTTTTTTTTGCTCACAAATTCCTGCACAATAGGCCTTTGCACTAGAGGTCATGTGAGCCGGTCACCTTTAAGGTGGATCGACCCAGTAATTTTGCAGCCATGCCAACCAATTTTGAACCTCTCATATAAAAACAGGTTGAATTCTATCGCGCAGCCAATATAACACACATACTACCAATAGACTGAAATATATGTCAGTACAAACGTTGGGGAGATCGGAGCTAGTATCACGTGACAATCAGGCCACACCTATTTTTACTCTCACCCCAGTTTCAGGCTGTACCGACATTTTTTCGATAAATGCTCTACGGTACCTCGAGATTGACTGATTGCCTACGTGTAACTGAAGTTTCACTAAATTCTACAAGCCCGATCTGAAGATTTTTTAGGGTTTTTTAGAATAAAGTAATGGTTCCCGCTTTATCATAAAAGCATTAGTTGGAGCACAACTTTCTATGACTTTATCAGCAATTATATTATAGCTACGATATAACGTTTGCTCTGATTGGTCCAAATCTATGCTCTATTACACCGATAAAGCAATGGTTCTCCCCTCATAAAAGCATTAGAGCACAACTTTCTATGACTTTATCGGCAAATAGAGCACTTGTGATGTTGGGAGAGACACTCGAAACGTTGTAAAATCACTCACCTGGGGCTCGTGATTTTCCAACGTTCTCGTGTCTCTCCCAACATCACGCGTGCACTATTGCACCGATAAAGTCATAGAAGGTTGTGCTCTAATGCTTAAATAGAGCACTTGTGATGTTGGGGGGACACTTGAAACGTCTTAAAATCACTCGCCCGTGGCCGTGATTTTAGAACGTTCTCATGTCTCTCCCAACATCACGCTGCTCTATTGCATCGATAAAGTCATAGAAAGTTGTATGAGTATACCTTTGAGGGGTGTCGCGGGAAAAAATAATTCATATCGCGTCACAATTTACACTAAAAACGTCGTTCATATATTATTTTAAAGCTAAAAGGTTGGTCTATCTGATGAATGATTTTGTTTTAATTATTTATATTGTACATGAACATATATCTTTTTAGCTCTAAAGAAAAAAATGCAGACTTTCTTTAAAAAGTTCTAGCTTTTTCCAATTAAATTGCACAGCTCCAAATCTAAGCAAAATCTATTCTTTAGAAGGCGATCTAAAAAAAGGTGTGCAGGATTTTGATTTTCCTTGCAAAACAAATTTTATGCTAATTTTTGTGTTAACATTGCCCAAAATATCGATTTTCAACCTGTTTTACGTGATATTTCCGCAAATACGTAAAATATCAATAATCCTGCACACCTTTTTTCAGATCGCCCTCTAAGGAATACATTTTGCGGAAATCTTGAGTGGCTGGAGCTCTTAAAAAGCAAAATTTGGCACTTTTCCTTTGAAGCACAAAACGACGAAAACAATCCATCAAAGTAACGTTGCACAAAACTATACAACTTAGTAGTAAGGCCGTTCCATAAGCTTTAAGACGATATATAAATGGCCCTTGTAGTGTAAAAAATGAGGCGACAGTGATTTTTTTCGCGAAAAATTCACATATAGTAAAGCATTTTTTTGTTTATCTTGTTGCTGCTTTGTTTACCCAGGAGCCTCTTCCATTCCTGTTTGGTACCATGGCAATAGTGTTCTTCTTGACAGCTTGCTACTGGCTGCATGTGCTCAGGCAAAACAGGTAGGCCAATAGGCCCTGTGCAGTTTGTTTGTCACATGGTTATACTGGGGAGCAAAAAATTGAAACTGAGCCGCTTAATAGGTGGCTGCTTAATAGAGGTCTTTTTGAGCACAAAATGTCTAAGGATCAAACCCCAGAGGTGGGACTCCCATAAAAATAGACAGGGGTGCTCACCGGGAAATTGATTTTAACCCTAAGGGATAGCAAATTGGGTTTGCCATAAAAAGATGGCAAAAACTGCAAGTGAATTTTTAGCTGTTGTGGCTTTTATACTGTTTTCAGGACTACTGTTTTCAGGACAAACTATAGCGCTTGTTGTAAACAATTTTGCTACAATTTCAAAAGAAAATTGTTCTAACATTTGCTTTGAAATCCCGAACCCTAAGGGATAGTGCGTGTATTCTACATGAGCACCCCTGTCTATGTTTATGAGTCCCCCCCCCCCCGATGATAAAAAAAATGTATCAATGTAAAATGTATCAATGTATCAAATGAAATGTGAAATACCCTCTACACTCTGGTTCTCTATCACTTCCAGGGATTACACATTCAAGGTCCACTACATGATGTTTGTCTTGATTTTGCTCAAGTCTCTCGACCTTGTGTTTGAATCTGTAAGTTGATAAGTGTATTTGGAGTCTGAGTATATGTCATATAAGGATGAAATTAATTTCCATGTATTGAGCATGAAAACGAGATGATTCTGGAAAGCCAGTTCATGAATAACTATGTTCTCAATATTGTATTCTCCTCCTTCCACAATCAAAATTGCTTCATAATTCGAAATACGTTTTTTAAACTATGCTTGTTATTTATATTTTTGACCTGAAAATGGCTGGCAAAGTCGCAAAAAGTGCTGGCTATCACCGGCAGCTGGCTGCAATTTTGAACCCTGACATATTGAATCGGTCTTTTCAGGTGAACTTCTACTTTATTGGCACTGAAGGAATCCCAAGTAAATCATGGGCTGTGATGTTCTATATCACACATTTGTAAGTATTGTCACATGTAGTAAAGCATGCATGCAATAGATAGCCTGCTCGCTTGCATAGACTAAATTGGCAAACGGTGTTTACACCTTATTGCCACCCAATTCAGATCATGTGATGATTCCTTTGGGTGGATACTTTTGTTACCGGTATAGTTCTGCACATACACTCAATATGCACTCGGCTGAGGGAGAAAAATTGGACAATTATAACCACCAAAAGGAATCATCACATGATCTGAGGTGGGTGGCAACAAGATGCAAACACCGTTAGCCGATTTGGTCTATTGGAGAGTAGTTGTTTAAGTTGAGAAACCTGAGTTTGCTTTCGCGTGGCCGCCATCTTGCCACAAATCCAAGATGGGGACTGGTTTGTCGACCTAAAAATTACTCTCCAATGTCTGTGAGCAGGCTAGCAATGGATAGAAATTCTGCCTATTATCATGATGTGTGTGCTGAGATAACGCCCATGCTGCATTATCTTGTGGCTTTGTGGCTATCATCTTTTCACGAAAAATGTTCGCCATTCGTGTTGCTTTCAACTAGTCACCAGTTCACATGACTGGACGAGTCCACAGGGAGGCTAATGAGTAATGGGCATTGGTAAGCAAGTAATGGACATTGGACATTGATACTAGCATCTACAGACAACTAGAAACTTGGCTAGGGCAAATAGCTGTACTGTGCTAGTTGTCCTGGGACTAGTGGCCAGAAAAATTAAGGTCGAGCACTGGGAAATGAAAATGAACGCTTTTAAGCAGGATAATGATTATACAGATACTTTTACTGTGTGTGGACTGACAACAAGACAACCAAACTGTTGCCAAAATGAGGACTAGAATTTTGGACTTTGGCGGCCAGACATTGCAATGTAGTCGCCTTCCCTTCTACCCATGTTCAAGTTGGATGCTAAAGAACCCATTGCACTCTTCGTAAGAGTAGGGGATTGTCTCCCGATTCAATGGCCTGGCTCTCGGAGGTATACTGTAAAACAGCCCTCATGATTGTAAGCTGCCCAAACCTCTACTTGTCTAGCAGTCGTGTACCTTCGACCGATGAGGAGAAGACCCTTTCTTTCTTTCTTTTTTTTAATGATTGTTATTGATATCCCTGAAGGTTAAAGGGAGCTCTGTTGTTCACCACCATCGTACTTATCGGCACTGGCTACTTCTTTGTCAAACATGTGCTAAGTGTCAGAGATAAAAAGATCTTCATGATTGTTATCCCACTGCAGGTGAGTAAATTGTAGTTTGTATGTGCTACACCTTTTTCAACCATACTACGGATTTCACCGAACTGTGGTTCGGGTTGAAAAAAAACGTCTACGATTTTGCTCGCTCGGGCTCATGTTTTTGTCTGCATTCCTAGCTCTACAGGCCGGCATGCTTTTCCAAAACTTCTCTGAAACCTGACAACTGGAAATGTCTATGAAATATTTTGGAAAAAAGCCATCAGTTAAATTTTAAGTCTCTTTCATATTTCAAGATATTAACAGGCGAGTTTTCTTTTTCGACGTAGTGATGGTTATTTTCAAGAACACATAAGCCCGTGGAGAAAGGAAACATGAGCCCGAGCGGGCAGAATCGTAGACATTTTTTTCGACGAGAACCACAGTTTGGTGAATTCCATAGTAATGTGTCCAGCTGATTTCCTTCTCTCAAATTAGCCAATCAGAACAATTTTTGTTGCATCGCCGAGCATTACAAATAAATTCTAAAAAAAACATGGCAATGGAGCATTAGAAACTTTTCCATCTCCTCAGAAAATCTTGTCTACTGGGTTTAACTTTATGATGATTATAGCTAGTTTTTATTTCCAAAATTTGCAACATTCGCTTGACCTAGGAATGTTTTATTTTGACAAACAATCTTTGCACATCGTGGGCAAGATCCATGGATGAGATCAGTGGATGAGATCTGTGGATGAGATCCGTGGATGAGATCTGTGGATGAGATCCGTGGATGAGATCTGTGGATGAGATCTGTGGATGGGATCCGTGGATGAGATCCGTGGATGAGATCCGTGGATGAGATCTGTGGATGAGATCCGTGGATGAGATCTGTGGATGAGATCTGTGGATAAGATCCGTGGATGAGATCCGTGGATGAGATCCGTGGATGAGATCCGTGGATGAGATCCGTGGATGAGATCTGTGGATGAGATCTGTGGATGAGATCCGTGGGTGAGATCAGCTGGGTAGATTAACTAAACAGAGAATTTATGGTTTTTGTTTTTCAGATCCTTGCCAATTCAGCTCAAATCGTTATGGACTCAACAGAGGAAGCTAAAATCCAATATGCTACCTGGATATCCTTTGAATAAGTTCTTCACCCCAAATTTTTTGTAATACCTGGCCCATTCGCATGCTACAATCTGACGTGATTTATGTGGTGATTGGCAACTTCAAATTATGCATTGTGCCCTGGGGAGGGGGCTCCCATATTTTTGTCGGGGATGATCTCTGTATCTTTCACGTGTTAAATTCACAGGTTTTGGTCTCTCAGGTTTTGGTGATCTTGAACTGCAATAAGATGTAAGGAAGACTGGTATCTTTAAGGGCTCTACCACAGCAGCAAAAACCTTAGAAGAGAGAGAGAGAGTACGTGATGGCAAGACGATAGATGACACAACATTAAGGTGGCCCCTGGGATTATTGTGAACACTGCACAGTAGCACCGCTGTGAGATTACCACATAAATTGCACTTCAAATCACAGTATCTAAATGGGCCACATCAAAGTTACACACAAGAACATGCAATTCCGCATTTGAAATTCTTTTCACACCCTTGGTAAAAGTAAAGCCAGTGACTACCATCGCTAAGCATATTCGACCTATTTCCCTGACGCCGGCTATGTCCAAGATAGCAGAGGACTTTGTGGTCAGCAAGCATGTTGGCCCTGCAGTCCTGGAGGTAGTCGATTCGAATCAATTCGGCGCTATCCCCAATTCTTCAACTCTACATGCTCTCATCTCGATGATTCATACGTGGGCGCAAGTGACGGACGGGACTGGCTCATCGGTGCGTGTTGTGTGCCTGGATTATAGGAAGGCATTTGACCTAGTTGACCATGGTATCCTGGCTTCCAAAATCCTGGGATTGCGCATTCCTCGTGGGATTGCCCGTTGGGTTTGTGATTTCCTTATGGATAGGCGCCAGCGAGTAAAACTGTCTAGTGATTGCTTTTCCGAATGGGGCGCCGTTCCATCAGGCGTGCCTCAGGGAACAAAACTTGGCCCCTGGCTCTTTATTTGATGATAAACGATCTCCGCCCGTCTGGTTCTGACACATGGAAGTACGTGGACGACACCACGCTGGCCGAGGTGGTTCAAAGGGGAGGGCAAAGTGGAATGCAGGTCACTGTCGACACTGTTGAGCAGTGGTCTACCATCAACAAGCTACAGCTAAATGCGGATAAATGCAAGGAACTCATTATTGACTTCAAGAAGGTTAAACATAACTTTGATGCAATAACTGTGAACTCTCATGAACTTGAACGCGTAGACAGTGTAAAGTTGTTAGGTGTTACCATAACGAACACCCTCCAATGGAATTGTCACGTTTCAGATATAATTAAAAAGGCCAACAAGAGAATATATTTTCTCATACTACTTAAGCCTGCTAATGTTCCAACACATGATATCATATGTTTCTATGTCACGTGTATAAGGCCAGTTCTAGAATATTGTGCCCCTTTGTACCATCACGCATTGCCTGACTACTTAAGTAAGGATATAGAACGCATCCAAAAACGTGCACTATCAATTATTTCGCCAGGCTTATCTTATAGTGAAAGCCTTTCAATGTTCAGCATGGTATCTTTAGAGGACAGACGCATAGATCAATGTACAACCTTTTTTGAATCCATTGTATCTAATCCTGATCATAAACTTTATCACTTCCTTCCTCCCAAGAACAGTTGTTCTTACAACCTCAGAAAACAACGCAAGTTTGCAAATCCAGTCATGCGTACCAAGCGTTTCTCTTGCACATTTCTGCCATCTATGTGTAGGCGTTAGTAGTATATAGAAAACATATATTTATAATTATACTTTTTATAATATTTATAGTTTTGTAATTTTTAAGAATAGAATATATATTTTAAAATTTTTAATTGTATTATTAATATCTTGTAACGTCATGCAATTCAGCCTTAGAGGGCTGCCATATGATTTTGAAATAAAGCTATCTATCTATCTATCGAAATTCTGAAGCTTCAGTCAACATTAGTTTCTTCTTCCCGATCTCTAGAATGTCAGGCCGGACTTAGATACGTGTATTCCTAAGATGATAACAATTAATTCGCAGTCCATATTTGTGCACAGACATCCTTGACTATACCCACAAAGAGCTATTTATCCTTGTGGATTTGCTGTGCTGTGGGGCCATTTTATTTCCTGTTGTATGGTAAGATGTTTTCTCATAATATGGAGCATCTAGTTTGGTGAAAATGCACTGTTTTTTTCTTCGGATATTTGATTTTTTTTTGGAGGGCAGGATTCCTGTGTCGCAAGGGAAACACAAATCCTGCTCGCCAAAAAAATAAAAAGGTCCGAAAAAAAAACACTGGAGAGCTAGCTAACTGTGCTCTAATTGATGGATTCTGTTGTAATTTAAAATAGCAGAGGTTTCTTTCTGTCCGTCTTTTATTAGCTAGCAAAGTTGTTCATGTGTCTGGTATTTCACGTGGTTGTTTTGCTCAAATACCAGACACGCAAACTCGGCAATTTTTTAGGCACAAAGCTAGATAAATGGCATAAAAGAAGTATTTGTTCACTAGGATTCCCATTATTATTAATACAAACTCTGCTATCTAATTAATATTTAACAATTAGACCTCGAGATCGAATAAGCTATGATGAATAGACCATGAGGCCGAAGGCCGAATGGTCTATTGATATCATAGCACATGAGGACGAGAGGTCTAATTGTTTTAGTATAAGCCAACTAGTTGGTCGGTTTGGGCAATGAATACCATTATTTTATGTTGAAAAAATCAAGATTCTTGCAAAGAAAGGTGGTGGTTTTGCCAGGTACGGTCTATCACTAATAGACCGTTAGTAGCTCAGCCAATCAGAATGCAGGATTTGTAATAGGCCATTAGTTGGTTTATACTAAATTATCATAGAACACTGATTAAGTAAGGTGAAGTGAAATAAATAAAGTAAAGTGAAATAAATGATTGATTGTTCTGTACATGTATTCTGACTTATTGGTTTTATTAGGTCAATAAGGCATTTACAAGAAGCTTCTAAAACGGATGGTAAAGGCAAGCATACCAAAGCATATAATTATTGGTTGTTTTCAGTTACAGAGAGCGAATTTCATATGACTGTAGTGAAACCAATCGCAAAGTGATTGCTCCAATTCTGAATAAAATTTATAGCAGTAATTACAAAGTACTTGCGACTTACTCATGACAGTCATCTGAAATCCGCTCTAATAACATCTCCAAGGTATTGATAAATATGGAATTTCTTTGGAAGTTTTTGTTTCGAGATACCCCCCCCCCCCCCCCCCCCCTACTCCCCTTCCCCCTCCGAAAAATGAAATAAAATAAATTGCAATAGTGTGTTGGAAATCCCATCTGTTTTCAATACTTTGGAAATGAGTAAAGTTTTCCAGTTTCTCTTTGGCAAGAACTGTTGCTAAAAACTGTTCTTTTTTATTTACAGCTGCTCTGAACTTGGCCAAGCTAAAGCTGTTTAGGCATTTCTATGTAATGGTTAGTTGATACAAAGAAAACAACATAGGAGCCCATTACCTTGTTTTGGAGCGTCCATTTAGGATAGGAAGGTGTCACAGTGAATTGGAAAATGAAGCAGATCTGGAGTTATTGCTCGTAGTGAGCGGAGAGCAACACTAATCTGCTACAGGAGCCCATTACCTTGGAGCGTTCATCTAGGGGTAGGAAGGTTTAACAACGAATTGGAAAATGAGGCAGGTCTGAACAATAGATTTGCCGCTTGAATAAACTTCTCTTAAAAAGCATGCACTACCTGTATTCTAGAAATACTAGAAATAGAGCTAGACATATTAGCTAGAAATGTATAAAAGTAGTAAGAGTGGTAAATCCAGGGAAATGTTTTTTTAACCCGCGGCGCGCGTCGATTTTTTTACTAGTGTCGAGTTTCTCAGTCTCTCCCTCTCCTGAGTACTCGACACTGTAAACAAATCGAAGCACGCTGCGGGTAAAAAAACATTTCCCTCGATTTACGGACGTTCGCCGAAGAAGGGGCTGCAAGCAGTCTATAAGAGTGGAGGTTTTAAATTAACGTAGATATAGCCACGAAAAACTCAAAGATGTTGTATTTGTTTTGTTTTGTAGATTGTGTGTTACATTTACTCCACAAGAATAATAGTATATTTGGTTAAGGTGAGAAGCATTTGATGTTCCTGTCTCGCGACCGTAGTTCGCGCGGCCATTTAACGCTCGCGAAGGAAACAAAACATATTCACGAGTGACCTGCTAAAAAAAACGCCAGCTACGCAGGACAAGGCAAGTGCCTTAGTGGTCTTTTAACCAATGGTGCACGGTACTTGGAGGTCTACATGTATACTGCTAATTCAGTTAAAGGGACATGGTCACCGAAAACATCAAAATTATAACATCACAAATAATAAAAATAACAAGTCAAATTTGTAAAGAATGCTTTCAACTTGACATGGTGAAAATTTGAGGTCATTTCGATGTAGGATTGCAAAGATATTCGCGGATTGTAATTACAGCTTACACGAGGAAATCCGACTCTTTTGAAATCGGTTTACCTCAATCTTTTTTCAAACCTACTAAATTTGCCATCTTAATTCGCTCATATCTCAGCAATCCTTCATCGTAATCCCATGAAATTTTCCGTACTTCTTTCTTTAAACTGACTCTTTCAATTTCAGAGAATATTTTTGTATTTTGTGACAATAATTATTTTACTGTTTTCTAGGTGACCATGTCCCTTTAAGGTTGTCGTAGCAGACGCGACCACACTACAGGAAAAGTGGTGCAAACTGTGAGAGAATAAGAAAAAGAATCGAAAATAAGGCACTTCACGCGCGCTTTGAGATGTTACAAATATTTCTATACCTTTGTTAGGTGTTTACCCATATTCCCTAGCGGTCTGGGCGCGTACGCTTGAGCGCTTTACTGGCAACGTTTCTTGAAATACAGTCGAAGCTCTCGTAAGCGACCACCTCGGGAACTGAAAATCGCGGTCGTTAACGGAGCTGGTCGCTTACGAGAACGGCTCTCGTAAGCGACCACCAAGCGGCTTCCTACTTGAACAATAGGTGTTGGTCGCTTACGAGAGCTTAGTACAATAAATCTAGAAAATATTATGACACTAATGCTTAAAATAGTTTCATTTATTTCCCGACTTTAATTAAGAATAGATAACCGCCAATATGTACATAGAAAATATGTAGAAAATAGCATTTCACTGGTGCAGCTTGTATCATTTTAGACTATTTATGAGGTGATGACTGATGTTTTAAAGACAAAAAGTACTGTGGTCGCTTACGAGAGCTTAAAAACAATAGAAAATCTTTGTTGGTGATTTGAAATTGTGGTCGCTAACGGAGCTGGTTGCATGGATAAGGCGGTCGCTTACGAGAGCTTGAAATAACAGAGTTTATGTGACATTTCAAACGGGAAAATGGTCGTTATGGGAGCTGGTCGCTTACGAGAGCGGTCGCACAGAGAGCTTCGACTGTAGCTGTATACCGTGGTTTGACCGCGCTATTCCTTGTTGTTACAGATCACCGTACCATTCCAGTACATGTGGTTCGATGAGGTAAGTTTCTCCTTCGCTTTATCTTGGCATTTTAAAATGTCATTATTATCTAATCCTAACATTTTGCTTTCTTTATTTACTCAGTTTTTCAAGAATGTTGCAACGTATTTCTTCTTTATATTGACGGGGTGAGTCACAGCTTGAAAAGACTTGTGTGATTTTTATATTTCAGTTTAAAGAGATACTCCTTTGAGACCTTTGTTGTTGCTTTCGTTCCATTCGAATTGCGTGTAGAAATCCGGAAATACCCATCTAGAATCGAAATTTATACGTTATCTACCGAATTCAATCGAAAATAGAGCGGATTTCAGATGACTGTCGTGAGTAATTGGTAATTACTTTGTAATTACTGCTATATGTTTTATTCCGATTTGGTTATACTACGGTCATATGAAAATCGCTCTATTGCATAATAATAATAATAATAATAATAATCAGTTTAATTACTCTTTTCGTAGCTTAACAGCTAAATTACAAGAGTGGTCAGTATTCAATTCAATTTACATACATCTCACACACATCAACTATATCTATATGTAACAAACATACCTAATCGCTTTGTCGAGGCCACAGCTGGGTCACCCCTAGCAGCGCCAGACCGAAGATTATATCCGTGAGACACACTTGTGCGCGGTGGTAACAAGTTGGCAAGGACACCAGTGTCCCGTACTCTCTGGATAAACTTAGTACAAGCTGCGTGGCGCCGATCCGAGAGAGTATGGAGACCACAGCGCACAAGTGCGTCTTCGTATGAAAACCCAGGATAGATGATATATAAGGCTGTTTTTTGAACACTCTCAACTAGGAAACTTAAGTAAACTGGCAAGTTAGCCCAGACTAGAGAGGCATACTCCAGCACAGAGCGAATCAGGCTGGAGTACACCAAGACCAGGTCCTCTTCAACAACACCAGCCTTCTTCAAGCAGCGCAGTGCGCATAGGCGTTTGCGCGAGTGCGTACTCCAGCATAGATTTTCTGCAATGTGAACACCAAGCAATTTATACGTGGTGACGCGCTTAATTACAGACCCAGAAAGCTGTAGAGGAGGAGGATGGTGTGGTTTATACTGTAAGAAATCAACAAACATCTCCTTGCATTTGACTGGGTTGAGTCGCATGCCATGCTCACTAGCGTATGAGGAAATATCTCTAGCAATGAACGGCAAAACACTGGTGGAGCACCTAGGTATAATCTCTATTATAGAAAGGTCGTCAACATATTTAGCCCTGGTTTTCCATTGTTTGGCTAGATTATTCACAAGTACGGCAAAAAGTAAGGGTGCCAATTTTGTCCCTTGGGGAATACCACCCCTCGGTACAACATGGCCCGAGATGACATTACCTATTTTAACCGACTGTGATCTACCTGTTAAAAACGATCCGATCCACGTGATGAGCACATTATGCACCCCGAGATTGCGCAGCTCAGTACAGAGGACATTATGGTCCACAAGGTCGAAACCTTTGCTAAATTCAGTAAATAAAATTCTGGCATAGCAATGGCCATTGTCCAGTGCTTCTAGAATACAATGTAAGGTGTAAATTAAGGCATGCGTAGTTGATTTACCCGAAGTGCAAATTGCAAAAAGTCAATATTATCAATGACTTGACGATACAAAGAGCTAAGTGTGAAACCTTCCATGATTTTAGCTATCTGACCTGTGAGAGTAATGGGTCTTAGATCATTGTCTACTAACTTGGGAGGCGAAACTTTTGGCAGGGGCCGGACCAGTGATTCCTTCAGTTGATCGGGAACGTAGCCCTGTTTCAGCGACGAGTTGTAAATGTCTGTGAGTACAGGACACAATTCCGTAGCAAACTCTTTTAAGATCTTATTAGGAATCGGGCTCAGACCTGGAGACTTGTTGGAGACATCACATTTCCTAAATCACCAGATGGAAATGGATGCTTTCTCTGACTCGGTATGTTGCTAGGCTAACAAAATGGCGGCTGACTGAGTAATGTTTTCTGTCTTAAGGTACAAGTTCCGTCCCGCTCCTGATAACCCCTACCTGCACGTGCCACAGGAAGACTCGGATGGCGAGATGGAAATGGATGAAGTGTAAGTGTTCTTGAAAGGATAATGTTTCACCGAAAGGATAATGTTTCACCGACATCATTACCATTGTCATCACCATTATCATCATCATTAGAGCGGATTTTCAGTTGAGTGTCGAAAACTAAACGCAAATACAAAACCACTAGCCAATCAGGAGTGGAAGCCATTCAACAACAAACCAATCAGGAGTGGAAGCCATTCAGCGACAACCAATCAGGGGTGGAAGCGATTCACCGACAACCAATCAGGAGTGGAAGCCATTCAACAGCAAACCAATCAGGAGGCGAATTAAGTCAGACTTCCGTTTAGTCATGACGTGAGCCTTTTGATTTAGTTCGCTATTTGATTGGCTGAAAAAGACGAAAGACTTTGCTCTTGACCAATAGAAACGCCGACTAAACACAAGTCTGGCTTTCGATGGTCATCTGAAATCTGCCTCTATCATCGCCATGTGATGTGCAAGAAGTTTAAGGTGGATCGACCCAGTAATTTTGTACCCATGCCAACCAATTTTGAACCTCTCATACAAAAGCAGGTTGATTTCTATCGCGCATTCAATATAACACACATACTACCCATAGACTGAAATACATGTCAGTACAAAATTTGGGGAGATCGGAGTTAGTATCACGCGACAATTGGGCCACGCCTATTTCCACTCTCACACCAGTTTCAGGCTGTAACGACATTTTTTCGAAAAATGCTCTACGGTACCTCGAGAGTGACTGATTGCCTACCTGTAACCGAAGTTTGACTAAATTCTACAAGACCGATCTGAAGATATTTTAGGATTTAGAAATCAGGGCTATAATTTATTTAAAATCCAGTGTTATGAATTAACATGACAGAGTTTGGTAGTTCATGGTTATAAATTGAAGGTTTTTATAGCCCAATCTATTTGTAATTGTTCAAGGAAGGTCATGCTTTTGCTTAGAATTTAATATTATTTTGCGATTTCGAAAAATATAGAAATGTACGTATCAACATAATTCCTCCACGAATCGGCTCAGCGCGAAATTTGGGCCTACTTTCACGAAATTTGGTCTGATTTAAAAAATCGTAGTTTTTTTCGCTCCAAAATTTTGGACGACTCCAATCGATCAATGCAAAGTTTATCTCCGCCGTTTCATATCAATTGAAATGTTCTATGGGCATCAACTGTGGACGCAAAGATCAGTAAATATTGGATGGATTCGTGTAGTTTCCGCTCAGGGACTTGCTTTTGTTCTTCCAATGCGGCACACGTTAATATTCGCGGTTGACTGCTCTCCGAATCGTCCCCGACATATGGTAATTAAATGCATAACAAAAGACCAAAGAACCTCAGAAAATTATCATACATCGGAGACTAGCCAAGCAAGGACAAGCCCACGTTCGCTCCATTGGAATTCGATTTTGTGCCGAATGGAGAACAAAAGCAAATCCCAGAAGAGAAACTAAAGAAATTAATCCAATATTTACCGATCTTTGCGTCCCCAGTTGACAGCCTTAGAAGATTTCAATTGCTATGAAACGTTGGAGACAAACTTTACATTGATCGATTGGAGTCGTCCAAAATTTTGGAGCGAAAAAAACTACGATTTTTTAAATCAGACCAAATTTCGTGGAAGTAGGCCCAAAGTTCGCGTTGAGCCGATGCGTGGAGGAATTATGTTGATACGCACATTTCTATATTTTTCGACATCGCAAAATAATATTTAATTTTTATCAAAAGCATGACCTTCCTTGAACAATTACAAATAGATTTGGCTATAAAAGCCTGCAATTAATAACCATGAAGTACCAAACTCTGACATATTTATTCACTTCACTGAATTTTACATAAATTATAGCCATTATTTATAAATCCTAAAATATCTTCGAATCGGTCTTGTAGAATTTAATCAAACTTCGGTAACACGGAGGCAACTACTCCATCTCGAGGTCAACCGTAGAGCATTTTTCGAAAAAATGTCGTTACAGCTTGAAACTGGGCTGAGAGTAGAAATAGGCGTAGCCCGATTGTCACGTGATACTAACTCCGATCTCCCCAACTTTTGTATTGACATGTATTTCAGTCTGTTGGTAGCATATGTGTTATATTGGCTGCGCGATAGAAATCAACCTGTTTTTATATGAGAGGTTCAAAATTGGTTGGCATGGGTGCAAAATTACTGGGTCGATCCACCTTAAGGCACCGATTACATGACAAATTTCAGCTCAGTGAACCTGAATATTGTGTGTTGTTTTTCAGTGTAACAACTCAAGGATTTATGCAGGACGTGACGAGAGTAAAACCCACGTTAAAGAACCGAGACACCTCCCAGTCTGCCAAGTTCTAATATATTATTGATAAATTCATAAGATATATTATACTTACTTGATAAAGTCCCCAAGTCTCCGGAACAATAAGAGACGCTTCGCTTAATAGCGAGCAAAGAACCCCCACCCCTACACCCGGCCTCACACTGATAAGATGTCCAGCAGTCCAACTCGCATTCCAATTCCATCCTCTCGATAGGGTCATGATACAGCTCTCGTAAGATCTGAGCCTATTGGATTGATACCCTCAGTGCAAAACAGTAGAGGGTCATACAATAGAACGAGGAGACAATGGGATGCTTTGTTCTGCCTATCCAATCACACAAGATCTTACGCGTAGCTGTATCATTCCTGTCTCGATAGCATATAAAAATACTCCAGATTTGATTTTTATTTAGTCCACGGTGCAAATATTCGAATGAGTTTGATTTGATGATCCACTCTTAAGGCAAGTTTACACTTGCAATTTTTGCTGCATTTTTTGATGCGCGACTCGCGGCGATTTTTCTCGCACGTACGCGTCAACTCGAAATTACTAATGTAAACTAGGTTACAACTCTGCGCAATCTGCCGCGATTTCTGTCGCGGAGATTTCAAACATGTTCGAAACTCTTTGCAACTTGATGCGATTTGAAAAAAAAGAGCACAGAAATCGCCCCGGATTTGCATCTCGTTTACACAAGAGAGTTGGAATTGCAACTCGCGCGAGAAAAATCGCCGCGACAAATGCAACAAAAATCGCAAGTGTAAACCGGCCTTTATGCTTATGTTGTTATGTCGTGAGTGTGAATAAGAACTTTGACTAAAGTCAGCAACTTATCTATGGCAGCAGGAAAAAATACAATTGGAAATACAACCATTGCAATTTTGCAAACAGTATGAGTATGAAAGACTATTTACTAAATAGTACTTTTTATTGTACAATTTAGTGAAAACATAGTTGAATTGAACCACCACTAAATTTAGGGAAAAAGTTTAAGTGTAACTTTGACTTTCACTTGTCTTAGCTTCTATTTCTAGCTGTAGCGGTTGAGTAGCCACACTATTTTTTTTTTAAGTGAAACTTACTATTCACTATTTAGTAAATAGAGCAGATAACGTATGACTGTGAAAACGGTCGCGGCACGGAACTTGCCCTGCTGTAGATACGGAATGAAATCGCGTAGTCGCGGCACGGTCACTGTCGCGGCGCGGCAGAACTTTGTCGCGGCACTTTTCACAGTCATACGAAATCTGTTCTAGTACAAAATAGTGCAATTTATACTACTCTTCCCAGTAGACCGTTACACCTCTCGATTTTTCTGCCCGCCGGCGGCTGTCTAAAATTGATCGCGTGATCAACTTTTTTTGTACCACGTGATGGGTTGCTTATGTACCACGTGTTCAACCGTTTTGGGCGTAGACTTCGTTGGAATGCAGAAAAGACAATGAACTCTCAAAGTTGATCACCTGGTACATAAGGAACTCATCACGTGGTACAAAAAAGTGATCACGCGATCAATTTTAGACAGCCGCCGGCGGGCTGAAAAACCGAGAGGTGTAACGGTCTACTGGGAAGAGTAGTACTGTTTAAGAAACATAGACGTTTATGTTGCTTATTTTCTTTTACTTGGATTGCTTACTAAAAATAGACACCTTTTTGATGCTGACGGGAACAACACTGATACAAGAATCCTACTCTTGATAATGGACTCTTGGAGTTATGATCCAATAAATGAATTATTTATATCAGACAAAATAGCACAAGATAATCACAGGGAAGTCCTGCAGAAACCCATCCATGAGAAAAGCTGAATTTCCCATGGGAGAAGAATGGGAATGTTCGGATTCCCCATGGCTATCCATGTGAATTCCGAACACTTCCCATGCGTGTGCCTTGGGAAATTCAGTTTTTTCTCTTGGATGGGTTTCTGCAGAAATTCCCCGTGAATGGTGGCTAGGTCAAGTAAAATTGCCGATAATTGTATGAAAGATTCGTTTTGAACCCTTGGGTTAGCCATCAAAATATGACAATATGTAGTTTTGTATTATAGTGTCTTGACTTAGCCGTTAATTATAATAAACAAATTTAATGTCGATGATATTGTTGTTTCTCATTGTAGTCTGCGTAAGCGAATGCGCGCGTTTCAGTTTCGCACCATTCTCGTACCCAGAGCTCCCCGGCTCTTCGCAGGGGAGGCTCTGGGAACATCCATTTGACGGCCGTCGCTGATTGGTTGATTTTGAGCATTGGAGCATACGCTGAAAGGTCTCAGCTATTGTACTTTTATTCCTACAAGCTTGTTTCGTGGGAGCTCGAGCGAGCATAGAACTTGACACGAAGTTTCCAAAGATGTTAGTTATCGCAGACTAGGGGACAGGCCCCAGGGTCTAGTCCCGCAGAATTGCTTCCGGGAGAGTCCCTGAGTCTGTATTTCCGGTTTTATTATATTTTTAAAATCAAGTCGTAGGGGCTAAATTTTTGTTGACTTTACTAGTATATCTGTCGCCCGACTAATACAAATACAAACCGGTTTGCTATATAATAGTGGAAGGGACGTCCCCTCTACCCTGCACTAGGGAATTTTCCCTGACGTGTTCCTCTGTGCCGATCGCCCGGAGTTTATGCATATCTGACAAAACTCCTTGCTTTCTTCTTTTCTTGTTTACTTCAATTCAATTTCAATTCAATTTTATAACACATTCGTTATATCAATTGAAACTGCTGTTTTTTCGCCAAAACAAAGAGATCGAAATCTCGTTCCAGACGGAGTAGTTTAGGACATCCGGTTGTCAATAATTAGACACTGGCGACGTTTCCTGTCTGTCAGCCGAGATTCAACCAATCAGAATAGCCAGGGCAGCAAACAGCTTGAGCGTGGAAGGAGTAAGACCGCCACCTGGCAAAACTAAAATCATTCAATCGCCTTATTCTTGATTTCTTGGAAATATTACAGATATGGATACCGTCCGCGAACAACTGAGAAACTCGCTAAAATGTCCCATGTGTTCTGAGATTCATCCGGAACCGAAATTACTGAAGTGTCTCCATGTTTTGTGTGAGAATTGTTTGACTACAAGCGCTAGACTCCAAGAAGGAGGAACACAACTCTGCTGCCCGTTTTGTAAGACCGACACTTTGCTTCCGAGAAGCGGCGAAGTTGCTTCTCTGCCGACATGCAAAGTACATGAAAATGTTGCACACGTTTTACGCCTCATAGACGAGGATGCTGCGGCAAGTTCTGGGCTACCGATTTGCTCGTGCAAGAACAGAAACCCCCCTCTACTTCCTACTGCTGCGATTGCTTTCGATACCTTTGTGAGCAGTGCTTCAATACACACGAGTTACTGTGTGAGGGGCATAAAGTCTTGGATTTCAAAGAGCTTAGGCAACAAGACTTGCCGCTACTTCTTCGCCGTCCTGCATTTTGCAGTATTCACATGAATGAAATCTTGAAGTGCTATTGCAATACTTGTCAGATGTGTTTATGTGAAAAATGTATCAAAGAAGACCACACAAGGGAACATGATACCATTGGCCTTGATATCACAGCGACGGGACAACAAGCTATTTTCCGGGAAAAACTCGAGCAGCTTGACGCCAAAGCCGCCGGTGAAAAGACGAAAATGAATAAAATAAAGAGGAAAGTGTCGAAAATAAAAAGGAACGCTGATGATATAAAAACACAAGTGATTAAAGCAGCCGATGAAGTGATCAGTTTCATAGAGGAATACAAGAGAAATTTGCTTTCTCAGGTTGGCGAAGAGGTCAGTAATGCCGAGCGCTTGGCGGAAGAGCAAAAGAGCCTATTGGTGCAGATACGCACAGCCAGGAATCACGTGACTAGATTGATTGACAGCGCTCCTGCTTGTCACGTGATAGAGTCCAGAAAAGTTGTGGAAGAAAGACTTGAGCAACTGATTGAGATGCAAGTAGACATTGCTGATTTGGATCGCAATATTGAATTTAAACCCAACAATGAGTTGTATAAGATCCAAGAGTTTGGACTTGGGGTCATTCATAGGGTAGTACAACCCCAGGCAGTGCAGCCCGCGGCAGTGCAAGCAGATACAGTCAAATCTTCCCTCCAAATAAAGTCACACGTCAAAGGACTGCAAGCTCTGAATCAAATTTCCTTTGATGTGTCTTTTCGCAATGGAGATTTCCCTACTAGCATGGTTGTTGGTGTTGATCCTAAAGAGGATATCAAAGATTTGCAAGTATCAGATTACTTAGGAGGAAAGTGTAATATCCAGTTTACACCAAAAGTTCCTGGACATTTTAATGTTGGTGTGATGGTGAATGGTAAGCACGTGTTAAACAGCCCGATGGGTTTGGATGTGAAACCACAAGAACTGAAGGTCATCGGGGAGTTTGCTGTGGCAGGAAAGACTAAGGCATTAAAGCAGCCTTGCGGCATTGCAGTGAATAAACAGAATTCAAAGGTTGCTGTTACAGATTGTGAGTCTAATCATGTTTGTGTGTTTTCTGCTGAGGGTGTACTGCACAAGACAATTTCTATCACTGGACAAGGACCACTACATGGTTCTGAAGATGTTTCTTTTCTGAATGATGATGACATTGTTGTAACTGATCAAGGAAACAATAGAATTCTGATAATAAAAACAAGCTCTGGGGAAGTTCTTAAAAGTTTTGGTAAGCACGGTAAGGGGCCGGGTAAGTTTGACTCTCCATGGGGGGTTCATGTTGATGAGCAAGAACACATCATAGTGTGTGATGACCTTCATGTCCAGGTCTTCACAAAGGAAGGAAAGTATCTTTTCCAGATTGATCAGCAAGTGTGTGGTTTGGATTTCACACCATACAGTGTAACATCCCACAAGGATAACTTGATTGTGTCTGACTTTGCTAATCATGTTGTACATGTGGTACAGAAGAAGGGGAACTCTTCATCAGAGATCAAGTGTCATGTTATAGGAAAACATGGTAAGGCAAATGGCAGGCTGAGACATCCTCATGGTCTATCAATAGACCGTGATGGTAATGTTCTTGTGTGTGACTGGGGTAATTTCCGTATTCAGAAATTCACCCTGGATGGCCGGTTTGTGGGGAAGTCATCTGATAATCTCAAAAATCTCAAGTACCTAACAGTACTGGCAGATGGCCGTACTCTAGTCACGCATACTAATAGCAATAAAGTGATTATCATTAAGTGAGAACAATTACAAAACAGGAGACAGTTTTGTCAACACCTGACAATAGTCCAGTTTCGAATTCTTTGTTCTACTGCTCAAGAGTATCAGGGGGGCATGAGTACAGTGGGAGCCTCAGTTTGAAGTTGAAAATATGCGAATGCCAACAAGTCCGAAAAGTTTTCTCAAGTTAGTCTATTGTCTCAATTCGAGCTTCATCACTTTCTCATCGGTATCATAACTTTTTCAATTTCAAACTGAGGCTCCCACTATATTTATGCGTATTCAGCGGTAGAGCAGACAAACGTAGAGAACTCGAAAATGGTCTATTCTCGGGCCCAATAAACTTTCCCTATACACAGATTCGTAATATTTGGGTCAAACAGATCCCTAATTTTAGGGAGTAATTTTGATCCCTGAGCACAATTGGTTACCTATTTTTGATTCCTCTTGTTATAAAAATTCTGACCCCTGATTTGGACCTGAAACAACCACTACGAAGCTTCACTCGTTTCCTGACAAACTAAGCGGCTTGGCATGAGGATTGAAAAATTATGCGTTTTGTAAACGAGTGAAGCTTGGAGGCTCTGGTACCCAGGGTAGCTCCTCTGAGCTGTGATCCCTGCCATATTTTGGGATTTGATCCCCTGAGCCCATAAGCCTGTTAGTATAATTAATTAATTAATTAATTAAGTGATTATAAGAAATTCGACACACTGATTGGCCGAGAGGTTTGTTTTCTCTTGTTATAATCATCTACTGGTGATTATCCATTGAAAGGATTGTGTGCAAGTTTTGTTATAAGCATGAAAAAATTCAACAAAAACAAGTTTTTTGTCTAAAAACCTATGAATCACTTAAGTAATTATACTAAAACATTGTCGGCGAATAGTCACTCGACTTCGTTGAGGCGACTAATTGTTAAATAGGAAGTGCTAGACTCATTGCTTCAAGAATACCCTGGTCTCGGTGAAGTTTTCCGTGTTTTCGAACTAAGTTTGGAGTCGTATTTTGGTTATTTCAATGGTTGTTTTGCCTCAGTGTGATTCTAGTCTTGCTCTGTTTCTTGCTGAAACTTCACCCTTGGGGCACTCACTAGGATTCTCAGTTCTATCAATCAAAAACGTCAGTCCCAAAGGCGGAGCCTCGGGGCCTCCTATCATTGGACGAATTTAGCGCCTTCTCATATAGACGTTCCGGAGCGAAATCGTATTATTTAAGGGGAGCCGATTAACACGATCACGTTCCGGAACAAGGGGCTCGGCAAGGCAAATATTTTACCATTCGATACCCCATTAGAGTACATTATTTGTCATTTTATTGTGCCACCCTCTTGAAAATTAAGTTGTTACAGAGATGCGAACTCTCACGCTTTTTGAGGCTCGACACCCGCTCTCCCTCCTTGGGTCAAGATTTCGCGCTTTTAATATAAAACTGTAAATATTTGTAGTGATTTTTGCAAATTCATTTTGTAGAAAACAACCAATCTCCCGCATTTTGTCGGTCGGAGGGTTGGCATCTCGCTACTTACTGATTGTATCCGATCGGTTAAAATGGAGCATAGCTTGTTGGTGTTTTAGTAATAGTTTTTATTGTGTCAAATTGCAGGAATTTCTATAGGGGGATATCCTAGCTTCAGTGGGTAGTTTGCGCCGAAAACAGCACTCGCTTTTTTCGTACTTAGTGGAATCCAGCTTTGAATAATCATATAGAACAAGGGCATTAAAAAGTGTAGGGGCAGCGACAGCGAATCATGCCCTGTCACCAGAAGTCTTTCTCGTGCGGCCATTAAATGGGTTTAAGCGTCAGTTCCTTGTTATGTATCAGTCAATTCCAGCGATGACCATGCCCCCCCCCCCCCCCCCCCCGGACCAACCCTAGGATTTGGTGATCTTTTTTCGTGATTTTTAGAAGTAAGAATGAAAATTCCCCACCCCGGGGCTAGCAAAATTGCAAAGTACCCCACGGCGGGGAAGACAAAGACGAAGTTCCCATCGACTTTGCGTTTAAACTTCACAAAAAAAGATTTCTACTCAGAACTTCAATTCGATTTATTGATCTGTCCGAGCGTTTATAATGTGATGTCAGAGAACGAGTTCTCTGACATCACAATCTCAAATCGTATTTGCAATCTTATAAAAATGTGGCGTAAAACGTCTTCTAAAATGGTCATATCGTAGGCATACCTTCAAAAGTCCCCACTAATTTCTCTGGTCCATTTCTCGCTTGTAGCCATTTGGTTGCAAATTCCACACGCAATACCCGGCGTGCTAGAGAGTGTGTGAGTCCCACAATTCCCCACCTCCCCTCCTTGGAAATAAGCAACTTTCGACCCCCGGACCAGCAAAAAGGGAAGCCAGTGGTATGCAAATGTCCCACGGTGTCCCGGGGGGGGGCATGGTCACCGCTGGAATTGACTGATACATTACGTCTGAGAGAGTATACAGAGGGAGTCTGATAGCTTTAAAAGTCAGGATAATTATTTTATGGTAACAAAGTGTTGGCTTTGGAAAGCCTTAATAGAATAGATAAATGTGTTATGATTCCGTTAACATGATTAATCTGAATAAAATAATGGAAACAACGATTAATTGTTTTCGAACTTTTGCGGCGAGATGTACGTGTAATACTATCTCGATCAGAAAACAGCACTATTCCCATGGGGCTGCTTTATTTAACCGTTACCTCCCATCGAGGAACCTGGAATTTCAACAGGGGTTGCTGTTTTCGACCCTGGGATTTCCACAGGGTCTATAGCTTTTTAATTTACCCTAGAATTCCACAGCCTGGTATTCATTTGTAACTTTGGATTTTCCACAGGGGTAAAGAGAATGAGAAATTTCCACAGGGGTTGCTTCAAATTTCCACAGAGGGCCACAGAGGGTGTACAGGAGACTGGAATTTCCACAGGGGTAAATCGGTAGAGCAAGTTTTGAAAATGAGTTCCTCGATAGGGGCATATCAAGAAAGTTCTCGTTGAAATGTGTCGTTTTCTAAAATGTCCTTATATGGAAGTTCCTACTTACCATATTTGGAGTTTCAGAAGTTTTCGCGTTCGAAGAACGCAATCTAATCTCGTCACATCTCGGCAAGCCAAGACGATTTGAGCGATTTTCTTGACACAAGGCCTCGACATCAGACCGAGGCCACTAATCAGGTTATAAACCGGTTTTACAAGACGCATTCGAAATCTATCACGTTCTCAGTCAACTTATTCTTAGTAGGGTCAGATAAATTATGCTCGAAATTTCGAGTATTATGCTTTTGAGCATTGCTCCCAAAAACCTAGCATTATGCTCAAAATTATGCTCGAAAAAAATATTATGCTTGACGCATTATTGTTTTTCGACGCAATTTCCCATGCCTTTATATTAAAAACCCCTTGCAACCAAGGGGGTATCAGGCCTCCAATGTTAGCAGCCAAGCCTTTGAAACATAAAATCCTTTCTCGGAATGATCAAAACAGACTGCACTCACTAATGTTGCATGAAATGTTGGTTTTATTTGAAAACAGAGAACACAGAGAAGGATAAATCAGACAACCACAGGAAGCCCGTGCGATCACAGAGGAAGCCGTCAGTGCTGTTTAAATTTTTTAACAAAAATATCGGCATTATGCTGGCATTATGCTCGATATAGTATTATGCTCAAAATTATGCCAGCATAATCTGAGCCTAATTCTTAGTAGTTCCTTGGTGGACGACATCAAACTCTGTTCGCTTAGTAATTCACCGCCACATATCGGCCGCATTGTATAAAATTCTTTCGCACACCGCCAAGAATAAAATACCTAGAGGTATATTTTATGATTTTATCTGAGGGAAAGAGGCTGATCGTACAAAAAGATAACGGACATTCTAAGTCTTTGCAAGGGTGTATGGAAAACGTGAAAACTGTGTTTTTCCTGGGTCTGCGTTTTTCCGAGTCTGCGTTTTTCCTGGGTCTCAGGTCTCGGGTCTTCGTTTTTCAGGTCTGCGTTTTCCATACACCCGTCTTTGCAAGGCGATTCGTCTATGAGCCTACGAAAATCGATTCAGCGAACAATTCAACTGGTAAATCCTTTGCATGTTTCTTTCCTATGAAAACTTTTATAGATACAGTTCGCTTCAATTCCAAGTTTTCATCAGAATGATTTGCAGAACCTCCGACACACTCCTGGATTATTCAGGTCGAAGGCTAGGCTTCTCTAAGAAAATTCTCAAGCGTTCCACGCGGCGTAAGGGAAGACAAGTTTTCCTTCTGGTGTCTTGTTTGAATGAAAAATGAGTCTTGTCAAAAATAACCTCCGTAACAAGCCTTTCCCGTCGGTTTCAAGGATCAGAGAAACGTACGAGCGAAGTCAAATGATTTAGGTCTGGCTTGTTGACAAGATTTGCTTTTTAAAAGAATGCAAAGAAACAGAGTTTGATTGACGTCCACTAAAAACCAGTCACGGCTAGGCTCTTTTGAGCATAATACTATAGTTGGAGCATCGAGCATAATGCCAGCATAATGCCGATATTTTTATTAAAAAATGTTTAAATAGCACTGACGACTTCCTCTATGATCGCGCGTGCTTCCTGTGGTTGTCTGATTTATCTGATTTCTGTTCTCTGTTTTCAAATAAAACCAACATTTCATGCAAAATTAGTGAGTGCAGTCTGTTTTGATCATTCCGAAGAAGGATTTATTTCAAAGGCTTGGCTGCTAACATTGGAGGCCTGATGCCCTGGTTGCCAGGGTTTTTTAAATAAAGGCATGGGAAATTGCGTCGAAAAACAATAATACGTCAAGCATAATTTTTTTTTTTCGAGCATAATTTTGAGCATAATGCTAGGTTTTTGGGAGCAATGCTCAAAAGCATAATACTCGAAATTTCGAGCATAATTTATGACCCTAGTCACGGCACGTCACGCTCACATCTTGGCATGCAACACAAATAAAAACGGATCAGAAATAACGGAAAAAGTCCTTCTTCGAACGCGTTTCTAATCTATGATTGCTACTAGTCCTAGCTTATTTCTTACCCTAAATTGTCAAAAGGTTCGTCAAAACTTGCATATTGTCGGAAATACCTACACAGGTAGCCCGAACAAAATTTAGTGGTTTCAAGAAGTTGAAGTCGTCAAAAAATAACATAAGATTGCTTTGGTCAGTAATCTAATGAAGATCCATGGGAAATATTGATTGTTCAATTATTTCCCCGTACTTTTTTCGTTGCAACATAACGTCGTTATGTCGCAAGCGTGCACCAGGCTTTAGCGAAACAGATCCGTTTTGTGTCCGGGTATAGCGCAGTTAGGGAACCCCGAGCGTGTCCGCGAAGAAAATCAACTAGTGGAGATAGCACCCAACGTCAGGAAATACTCTGTTCTATACAAAATCAAGACAAATTGAAAATGCTCTTTTTAATTAAGTCTTCAAGTTACAATAAAATACCAAATATTTACTACAATGATATCTGGCAAGGCGGCGTTCATGCGATAGTTCCATAGACCAAATCGGCAAGCAGTAGAGTTTACCTCTTGTTGCCAGCCAACGTGCGGTTCCAGGAAATATCCATCCCCCGTACGGATTGAAAATTACAGAGGGCTAGAGTGAGGGCTGGGGGGATGGGAACCTCACAATTTAGATCATGTGATGGTTCATTTGGGAGGGTGCAATCTTACAATGCTTACCCCCCAAAAATCGTCAGGTGATCTGGATTGGGTGCCAACATGCAAGATGGATTTGGAAATTTCTATCCGCGCTGCGTTAATTAGCTCCAAATAGAATATTCCAAGAGCAGGCCCGTAGCCAGGGGGGGTCCCGGGGGTGCGTAAGCACCTCCTTACGCGACAAAAAGGTCCACATTTAAGGGTTTGAAAACACTGTTTTAGTGATTAAATGGGCCAAACAGAAGACTGCAGTCACTTTGACATACATCCGGTTTCGTATACTTGCTTTTTCTAGTGAATTTTGACTAGCGGTTAGTAAATTCATACCACGTTGGTCCGCTTTTTCTAGATTAGCACCCCCCACAGAAATCCCTGGCTACGGGCGTGAAGAGTGTCTTTTTCCGTGAGACAAACGCGAAAGCTTAGTATGACAGACTCGTACCCAGTCGTTAATTGTGTTTCTTTTCGTTTTTTTCGCTTTTGCGTTACTGGCTGTTACTGATATTGCGTTACTTGACAGGCGCGCACCTGACCGTGATGCACCGCGCACCTTGAAAAAACCTCGACCTGACCGTGATGCACCGCGCGCCGCTAGAAGAAAACAACATGGCGACTGGGTACGAGTCTGTTAGTATGACGTGTAGGTAGGACCGGTGCATTTTTTTTGGAAAAATGTATTGATTTATTAAGTGTCCTGTAGACATTTTGCCATCCATCGTCACCATAAAATACTTATGGTGTAGTACGGATACTGTTGCTAAAATTTGGTACAAGCGACGGTGTCCTCTGACTTCTGCGTCTGGAAGTTCCTCTCTGAATTTTTACCCTGAAACTGATAAAAAAAAAAGCAATGAGAAGCCGTGAAGCATCAGTTTTCGGAAAACTTGGCGCTTGAAATACCTAGCGGAAAAAAACAGCATAGAAACAATAATAGAAAGAGGATAATAGAACACTGAGGTGTTTCACAAAACCGATAGGGTTGGACTATCCGGTCATTTGAAAAATATAGGACCGGCTTATTTTGAGTACGGTATCCTTGAAAGGTACGTCCGATGGGTGTGGCAATGTTATATGATTTTTTGTTGTGTTGCAGCTTTACAATTACAGTAAAAAAAAACTTTCAAAATACCACCATTAGCTTGTAGTTCTATTACTACACTATATCATTTAAACCAGTTAATACCAGAAAGTATGGATCGAAATTCTATGAGGTTTAACGGATTGAGTTTGGCCTACACTTTACAATCCGCGGCTACAAAACTTTATCGGTGAATTTAAAGATGCCCCGTCACTTAGACAGATTATGCTTACCGCGGCCGCAGTTGCCCCAGGTCTTGAATTTGTCAAAGTCAGATGATAGCGAGCACCAATTTCTGTTATGGTTTGTTCTTGTGCAGGAGTGATAGATCCTTCCCTTGTAGGTGAACGGGAACACGCAACACTTGCCTTTCAACGTCTTCACGTAACAACCTTGAAATAAATCACATGCAGTCGTGAACGTTTACAGTTAAAGAGCCCTTGTCAGCCACTCCTTTGTTTTGCTATCAGACAACAAATTACGTGTAGAAATCTTGAAATAGTCTTCTAAAAACAAAGTTTTATTATTCATTTATCGAATTCAATCGAAAATATTGCACTACATCCCCTAAATCAGCCGATGGAAATGGATGCTTTCTCTGTCTCGGTATGTTGCTAGGATGACAAAATGGCGGCTGACAGAGGCTCTTTAAAGCCGTGGCATCGCGACCCACATTTAAAAAACATCAAATCTTGCTTTGCTATTCAATAAATCAAACCATCTAAGCCAATGAAACTCTTGCCCCCCTTCGCCTAGTGCATTTAACTGGCTTCCCTGTTAACTAAAACCTAGTCCAGTCCCTGAACTCTCCTTTCGCAGCTCCGTTATTGCCTGTGGTCGCCGAAACGTGAGTCTAGAAACCTTTGTATGCGCATGCGCTACATCTGACCAATAACTTGTTTTTTTTTTCGCTAGTGCGCATGATCCAAATACCGCTGTCGGAAATTGATTGTTGCCATTCTCGAACCCAGAGCTCCCCGGCGAGGCGGCTCTAGTGTCATCCATTTGAAAGCCTTCGCTGATTAGTTGAAATGGCGCGCACGTGTACATAAAAGAAGCATTACAGCTGATTGCGTTTGAGCGTTTTACCCTAACAGTTCGCACGTTACGTTTGAACGTTTGAAAGTTGCGTTGTGAGACAAAAAGTCGGACGTTTCCAAGGGAAACCGCCATGTGTATTTTTCACTGACCAATCAGAGAAGACAGAACTCTTTGGTTCGCCATAGAAACGTCTCGTTTCATCCTAGAAACGCAACTTTCAAACGTTCAAACATAACGTGCGAACTGTTAGGGTAAAACGCTCAAACGCAATCGGCTGTATCTCCTTTTATAAAAACCTATCTGTTTAAAATAACAGTGGTATTCGTTTCCTAGTCGTCTTTTAACCTATGCTTTCGACTTGATCGCTCTAAAAGTAATTGTGAGGCATAAACCACCATTTTCGTATACGACCACAGGCAGAAACGAAGCCGCGAAGGAGAGTTCAGGGACTGGACTAACTAAAACCAGACAACGTCGTCACGGAAAGCCAGGCGACTGCACAAGGCGAAACAGGGCAAGAATCTGATTGGCTCATACGATTTGACTGGAGGAACAGCGAAGCCAATTTTGACTAAAACGCCACAAATGTTTCACTTGATAGAAAATGAATTAATTATAAAAAAACAGGGGCCATCAACAGAGCCTCCATCACCTATTGGTAGGCATCGAAAGCACAAGAGTAGATGAATTGATGTTGCAGATTTTGAATCCCGCAAGAAGTAGTTGTCATGGTTTCAAGTTATGTCACCTCGCTCAAAATAAAAGCCGAAATCAGCACCGCCATCGCAGTGCACGCGTTGAACCCAACATTCCCACACTCCAAGTTTCCATTTTCCTTTTAAATTCAAAATCAACAGTCTACAAATAGACTCTTCTATTAGACCTAGTGGAGTAGATTGAGGCAGGGATTTGTGAGAGAACAACTCCCTGATTGAGGTTTCTGTTAATGGGCTACTGTTAAAAAAACGGAAAGGAAGCACTGCGAACCGCTGCAAGACGGAGCAAAGCTTCTTCTGCAGGAATTCTTTGTTGTTCTTCAAAATAAACTAGAGCTATGTGAAATACCAGAGTTGCACGAGAACAAAGTTGTTGCTGGCTGCTGGGGTCGGAACTAGTGGTCGGTCTATTCATTCTTCCAAGCCCGATATAATAATTTGAGCTAAACGCGGAACGGAAAGAAGACATAAACGCTGTATTGGAATGAAACGTTTAGAGAAAAATGCGGTTGTAATTCTCTCTGTCTGTGTAGCAGCAACTTTTGGATTTACAAAAAAGGACCATACTTCCAGACAGAGCTGAAGCGTCGTATGGCGTCCGTGGGTACGGCTCTTACGACCACGCCAGAGATTTCGGCCTGACAGTCGCTATCCTCGGTGTTAATTGCTCAGTAGCGACTCAGGGACTCGGTCCAGGGCCTAGGTGAGGGAACGTCCGGCCACCAGACCATTAAATAGACGCCCCTTGTAATGAGTAGTGAACAATTAACATATCACTACACGCGCCAACATATTTATAGTACCTAATGGTGGCCAAACGTATCCATGTGGGACACCGGCTTTACGGTCCTGATAGTTTATGATTGCGGGTTCTAACTTTATTCCATTTACCTTTTTATTCGGTGATATTTGAGTATTATTTGTATTTGTCCTGAAGACAGAACCTCGATGAAACGCTTATTTGACCATGGTTCAATCTGCGCATGCGCATTCACTAACTAAATGCCCCATATCACGCACGAATGGCATGAAAATAGTAGTTAGTTTACCTGGAAAAGCGCCTCCAGTATCAAATTTGGGACATCCATATTAGTAAATTTAGTAAGACCGAATCTCAGTTTTTGACAATTATCTCTCCAGCCTACTTATTACAAAAAGACTAGCGGACAAAATAATCACATCGACAGATATCAATGTCCGATAAAGATGCAGTTATTTGTAAAGTGCTATAACTACACGTAATCTTTATCCATAGGAGTGACCGCGAAGTAATTGCTAAAAAAATCACGACACTCATCTGATATCCCGCACTAGGCTCGCTAGAGAAGTTGAAAACCAGCCCTACCTCCAGCGCAGTTGCCCCAGGTCTTGTGCTTGTCAAAGTTGGAGGAGAGCGAGCACCACGGTCTGTTATGGTTCACTCTTGTGCACGAGCGATAGATCTTTCCCTTGTAGATGAACGGGAACACGCAGCACTTGGCATTGACCGTCTTCACGCGACATGCTGAATAGAAACAGAATGTACTAGCTAGAGAGGCGTGGCCACACACAAAATATCAGGTTTGCTACTGTCGCGATATGTACAATAGTACTTTTTAGTTGCCCTATTTTGTCAGGCGAGGCGGTGTGTCAGAGAACCCTAGCCCCCTTAATCGCCCAGAGCTGTCAGAATGTTTAGAAGTAGGCTTCTGCTCAAAAAAAGGAGCCGGACAAAAGAAAAACTGACGGCCGACATGTAAATATCGTAGATTCAAAGCAACAAGTTAGTTTCCTCCGTCGCCAAGCAATTCTGACACAGGCGCGGAGGTGGGAGAATTTTAAGAGGAACTACAATTTTAAATTGTAGTTCCTTAAAAGGATTCCAGGTTCTATTTTATTTTTGCAAACAGTGAGGCGAGCTTCAGGCTGCATTCAACAAAGTTCTGTTCTCACATTCGGCAAAAAGTTGCCGGCGTTTAAAGGGGCACTCGCACGCTTGATTTTTGTACCACCTGTCAAAAAATACGTCTAATGCTAATCACCAAAAAATACATTTAAGTTTACCGGGAATAACCAAAATAACAGCCCGGGTTTGTTAAATGACCTTTTACCTGTTAAATCAATACAATCTAGAGTGTTTTATCTATTATCAAGAGGATTGAATTGGATTGCGATTTGAATTATTTGCTTGTCAGGCAAGTCCCCCCTCCCACCAGAGTACCATTGCTTTCACCTCTCCCCATGGACATTTGTACAAACTATACTTACCTCCAGCACAGTTCCCCCAGGTCTTGTACTTGTCGTAGTTCGACGTCAAGGAACACCACGGCCTGTTGTGATTTACCCTGGCACATGACCTGTAGACTCGCCCCTTGTATACGAACGGGAACACACAGCACTTGCCATGTACCGTCTTCACGCGACATCCTGTAAAAGTATGAAATATATATACCTTAAGGCAGGTTTACACTTGCGATTTTTCTCGCGCGTAGTTGCAATTCCAACTCTCTTGTGTAAACGAGATGCAAATCCGGTGCGATTTCTGTGCTCTCTTTTCTCCAATTTGCAAAGAGTTTTGAACATGTTTGAAATCACCGCGACATCACGCGACAAAACTTGCGGTCGGTCGCGCCGAGTTGCACTTAGTCTATATTGGTGATTTTGAGTTGACGCGTACGTGCGACAAAAATCGCCGCGACTCGCGCGACAAAAATTGCAGCAAAAATCGCAAGTGTAAGCTGGCCATTAAACAGATTTTTAGCCTTCTGTCATTCGCATATAAGCAATACCGGGGAACGCCTAGGCCGGACGGGGAACTCACCAAAAAATTGAAGGGGGTGCTCGCCTTGGAGCGCTGCATTCTGGAAGAAGGTTTGCCGGTCCGGTCCTCGTGGCAGTTCGCCCGCGCAGTGTGCCCACAGGCAGCCCAATCACATTTTGTGCATAGAGGTTTTCAAAGGATTTTTAGAATAAAGAGCGATATAAAGAAACTTTGCCTGTCTCATTTTCGCGCGAACTGTTCGCTTTTAATAATCAAACCAATTTGACTGAACTGCCCGTGCCTAGCCGGACATGCTCATCTTACCAAGTTTACAGACAATTCCGACGTCTTCGGAGTGTTTGCAGTTATGCTTGCCCCAGGGGTTGCTGTGACAGTCGGCCAAATTGCGTTCATGCCCTCTGCATTGTACATTATCAAGAAGAATCCGGCCCTTCCCAGGCCCAAACCGGCGAGTAAGGTACACAGCGGCCCCGCCATAACCCAACATATGACACACAACATCCGCATCCCTGGAGAGAAGAAAACGAACAATAGTCTTGCCAATAAATATCCTTTTTGCCAGTAAGGCTACAATCTTGGACAAAATTATTGTCAAAAAGTGGCAATTTTTTGTTAGAAACGCCTAGGGACTTCTGGAAATGTGTTCTATCTTCTAAAATTGATTCCCTCCTCCCTTTTTCGATGTTGTTTTCTTGGTTGTGGTCCTTGAAACGAATTTATGCTGAAAGGACCAACATTGATTCGGGGGGAGGGGGTGAAATGTCTGCTTATAGCTCTTGTACGGCAACGAGAATACATGTGAGAATGAATTCACAATAGATGCTCGTACCCAGAGCTCCCCGACTCGCTCCTCGCAGGGGAGGCTCTTGTGACATCCATTTGAGGACCGTTGCTGATTGGCTGGTTTTGAACGTTGGTGCATGCGCAGAAAGATCTTTCTCCCAACTGCTATGTATCAAATCTTGCGCATGCGTCAGTGGCTGTCACCAGAGCCTCCTCCGCGCGAAGACGAGCCGGGGAGCTCCGCGCGAAGACGAGCCGGGGAGCTCCGCGCGAAGACGAGCCAGGGAGCTCCGCGCGAAGACGAGCCGGGGAGGTCTGGGTAAGAGAATGCACATTTTGTCCAAGATTTATCTCGGTTTGTGATGCGCATGAATGGTGAGCACAGAACTAAACGCAGCAGCACAAAACGTACCACTGCCGGTGGAATAGAGCAGATTTCGTATGACTGTGAAAAGTACCGTGACACGGCGCGGTACGGTCGCGGTGGCGGTACCGAACCTGGCCTGCTGTAGATACCGAACGAAACCGCGTAGTCGCGGTACGGTCACGGTCGCGGCGCGGTACAACGGTGTCGCGGCACTTTTCACAGTCATACGAAATCTGCTCTAGACCTTTATCACGTTACTATGGCTTAAAAATGTTTTATAGTTATCAGGAAACGAAGTCCAGTATTCAATTCAGCACATCCGTGTTAGTAAACTTGCAAAGTTTGGGAAAGATTGGATCTTTTAGAGTTAAAAAATGTTGCTGCCACCACCCAATTTTCTATCCCTTAGCGTTTAAATCAATTTTTACGACGAGCACCGTCTATTTCTATGCCCGCCCCCCCCCCCCTGGATTTGATGTAACTAAAATAATACCGACTTTATTTGTCTAAAGAGTTCAAGCATACTTAGAGATTCTTAGTGAATAAATTTGATAGAATTTAGAATTTGTTTGATGGTTTTGCAGGTGATGGCTAGGCAGTACATTCAGACTCGAGAGCAAATGCCCTCCACATTCTACTTGAGTAGAATGCAGTCGGCGAACGTCCGTAAATCGAGGGAAATGTTTTTTACCCGCGGCGCGCTTTGATTTGTTTACAGTGTCGAGTACTCAGGAGAGGGAGAGACGCGCCACGGGCCCTCTCCTGAGAAACTCGACACTTGTAAACAAATCGAAGCGCGCCGCGGGTAAAACAACATTTCCCTGGATTTACGGACGATTTCACTGGATTTACGGACGTTTGCCGAAGAAGGGGCTGCAAACAGTCATCCACATTCGACTTGATGTAACAATGCTTACTTGCGATCCCATAAGTCATCGCAAACTGTACCCCAGACCCCGTTGTGTAACACGAACACTCTGCCCTCATGCCTGCCACGCCCTCCAACCAAGAACACGCGCGCTGCAAGATAAAATACAAAAGTAAAGCGGTTAGATTTCTTATGTTGAGTGCGATCCCGGACGCATATAGCGGAGCATTTGGATGTGACCTTTTTTAACCACGATTGTCGCGAAATAAATTTATGTTATTTACCGGCTGGGTTCGGCCTCGGTCAACATTTCAGGCCGAAGTCGGCAATTTTTACCCTATACGGACCGACCTAAGCCGGTAAATAATTATTTCTCTTTTTCAACTTTATTATTTGATTTCTTACAAACGGTTACCGTGACCTGTAGGTCAAAGAAATATTGCCCGCACGTGCACGCTCTAATAACGAACTAGAATACAGCATTTGTTACCGCGCCCTCTAGGGAAAATGTGCTGCTTCCAACCAGAAGTTATGTAGATTTTGCTAGCGAAGCAGATTTTTCTATACTATTACCAAGACACACTCAGCATGGTAGCACACACGAACCAGAAGTCGTTAAACGCAGTGCGCATCTAGTGATCACGTGCTCAACGCGTGACAGTGATTTTACTCAGTGTTTTAAAGAAAGGAGTCACGTGGTCACCGCGTGATAGTGGTTTTACTTGGCTTGTGATTGGCTGATGGGAAAACCATTTCGTAGCAAAACATGTAATTTCTCTCGTTTATGATTGGTTTGGTCGTACTGCATATCAAGAAAGTGCTGTCGCTTTTTTACAAATCCGCGCGGGCTGCTTGTGGTGTTGAAATCTCGTCTCAGACCCCTCGGCCGGAACAAAAAACAAAATGGCAACCGAGAGAACGATGTCTCTCGAGTATCTGCAAGTTTTGGTGAATTTTCCTACATTTTTCGCTAAGACGTGAGTAATAATACAGACCTTCCAAATATGTGGGAATTTCCTAATAACGTTTTGCAACGTCGGCAATTCAACAGTTTTTGGCGAAAGTTTTCTTGATATGCAGCTGTCATTTGAAAATATATTCTATGAACAAATCCACTTTGTTCACCTGGCGTCCGTGGCTGACAGATGACGCCTGCGTCTTCCCGGTGTTTACAGTTGTTCACACCCCATCCGTTATGGCGACAATGTTGGAGCGACTTCTCATTCCCAAGACAATGAACATTATCCAGCCAGATTGGACCACGCCCCTGCCCGAAATAAGCGCTTCGCTTGACGGTCGCGGCTCGTGGGTAGCCCAGCATTCTACATACGACATCACCGTCCTGTAAGGAAGGAAACAATGATAACCATGGTAACTCTTTAGAATACAGTAAAAGTCCGCGTATAAAAACCTGGTTAGGCCAAAATTATCCATCCCAACTCGTTTAGGCTAAAATTCTAGGTTCTTATACGCAGGTTTTAACTCTACGTGGTCAGGGTTCGCCACTACTTTGTTACGACAGGAAGACCGGCACCTCTTTGCTTACACCAAACTTGTTACTGGAAGCTTGACATTTTTACCTATTGCTGGCTTGCACGTGACGTCATTGGCAGCCATGTTGGTGTACAGAAACAAAATAAAGTTCATTTGTTGCTCTTTGTTCTGTACACCAACATGGCCGCCGCGCCATTGTGATTTTATTCCCATAGGAATGAGTGCAACACCAAAGAATAGTTTACCACAGATCATTCCTTACCACAGGGAAACCGTCACTTCTATGCCATCTTAGTATTCTAGCCAGCCACAGGAGGTAGCCTGTCACTGTTATTTAATTTGTCAAGGGCAATCTCAAACAGGCTTGTGTGTTAACAAGATTTTATGGCACGTGACTTCACCTTTCTGTCCCAGAAGTCGTCACAAACCGTGCCCCACCGTCCGCCATGATAGATCTCTACCCTACCCATGTTGGGCAACATTCCTCCAACCAAGCGAACTGAAACAGAAACAATTCTTATAATTCATGAGATTAAATGTTTTGGCGCGAGGGATTCCTGTGTCCTTTCACTTTTTCCCCCCGCGACACAGGAATCCCAATCGCCAAAAAAAAATCAAATATCCGAAAAAGCCCAATGGAGAGCTAGCTAGCAGGCTAGAGATTAGGAGACAACAACTTTTGGCAGTTTGCATTTTTCAGTTGTTTGATAAAATGCTGAGAGAGTAAAACGAAAAGAGGAGAGTCTTCCTCAGAGACGTGACATGACTGCGACAGTTATAATCCCCACCCTACCCTAGCGAGTAGACTCACCGTATCCCAAATTGGGGCCACATCCCACTTCAATATGTTCATGACTGCAAAGGGGTTTCTATTATAATCCACACCCTACCCTAGCGAGTAGACTCACCGTATCCCCAAATGGAGCAAAGGGGTTTGTATTATAATCCCCTAATCCCCACCCTCCCCTAGCTAGTAGACTCACCGTATCCCCAATTGTAGCAAAGGGGTTTCTATTACAATCCCCGCCCTCCCCTAGCTAGTAGACTCACTGTATCCCCAATTGGAGCAAAGGGGTTTCCATTATAATCCCCACCCTCCCCTAGCTAGTAGACTCACTGTATCCCCAATTGGAGCAAAGGGGTTTCTATTGTAATCCCCACCCTCCCCAAGCTAGTAGACTCACTGTATCTCGAATTGGAGCAAAGAGGTTTCTATTATAATCCACACCTTCCCCTAGCTAGGAGACTCACCGTATTTCCCATTGGAGCAAAGGAGTTTCTATAATAATCCCTCCCCTCCCCTAGCTAGTACACTCACCATATCCCCAATTGAAGCAAAGGGTTTCTTTTATAATCCCTACCCTCCCCTAGCTAGTAGACTCACTGTATCTCCTATAGGAGCAAAGGGGTTTCTATTATAATCCCCACCCTCCCTTGCTAGTAGACTCACCGTATCTCCTATTGGATCGACATCTCACTCCAACATGTTCATGACTGCGGCAGTTATGTCTTCCCAATCCGGGATGGTTACATTGAGCTAAGGAGATCTCGCGGCCCGTACACTGCAGATTGTCGAGCCAAATACGACCACGCCCTTTGCCGAACCTGCAAGTAGGAACGCCCGACCATGCCTTGTATGAGTATTGAGCAATTAGCGGAATCTCTACGTTCGTAGACAATATGTCTAGGATCCTTTTACGTCCCTCACGACTAGCTTTGGTGTACGGGACCTCGATTTGCTGTCTCATAATTGTAAAAAGTCAAACCGTGGCTTTTTGAAACCGTGAAACCGCATTGAAAATTGAAGAAAACCGAAACACAGCCAAAACCGCGGAACAGCCAACCCCAATGTCCCCCTCTGTAAATGACAGCCACCCGTGCTTCGCGATCAAACAAATCCCGAGTAAATCTATTGTAACCAAATGTTTCCGTAACCCTTTTTATTCTGCAGTGCTTGAGTACTCTTTTTAGATGTCTTTATGACAGAAACTCTATAAGGCATTCATTCTTGTACGAGAACCTCTCGACTCACCTCGCGGACGAGGTTCACAGCGCCGTCGCCGATTGGTTCAATTCGGACGTTGGCGCGTGCGCAAAACGTTCTCTCGCTCGGCTCTGTATGTCAATGGCTCTGTATCAGTTTTCGCGCATGCGTCAGTGGCTGTTACCACAGCTACCCCCTTCCTCACTGCTGGCAAATATTCCGATCTATCTTCTCTGGCAAAAAGGAAGTAGAAAATGTTTTCCAGCAGTTCAGAAAAGAGGTAGCTTTGCTCTACACGCTTATGCCGGTTTAAACTTGCAATTTTTGTTGCATTTGTCGCGGCGATTTGTCTTGCGCGAGTTGCAATTCCAACTCTCTAGTGTAAACGAGATGCAAATCCGGTGCGATTTCTGTGCTCTCTTGTCTTCAAATCGTATCAAGCAGCAAAGAGTTCCGTTTGACACGTTTGACATCTCCGCGACAAAAATCGCGGTCGGTCGCGCCGAGTTGCACCTATTTTTTTTAGTGATTTTGAGTTGACGCGAACGTCCGAGTAAAATCGCTACTCGCGCGACAAAAATTGCAGCAAAAGTTGCAAGTGTAAACGGGCCTTTAGAAATGGCTAAATATGATTCTGTGTTAACGCATTTGATCGAGGTAAGCGCGTTGTATTCTCGGGGGGGGGGGGGGGGGGGGGGGGGGGGGGGGAGGGTCTTTTTCAAGATGACTTACTTCGAGCAGCAGTGAACTGATAAGGCACCTCCTTCGAACTTCAGTTGTCGACAGGCGACGTGAGCATCATTGATATCAAACAAGTCATCACACACGGGTCCCCAGCGGTTTTTGTATAACACCTCCACCCTCCCCTCCGTGTGGGATCTGCCATTGACCAGGCGAATCCCGATAATAGCTGCAAACAAGAAAAGGAAATAAGAGTAAATTCAACCAACTAAAAAGTTAGTAGAGAATGTTGTCTGTATTTGTTATTTGCAAAGCCTTGGTTTAAAGTTTTTGTTTCATGACAGTAAGGACACACGAACCCCATTCTCGTACCCAGAGATCCCCGGCTCGTCTCCCCGCAGGGGAGGTTCTGGTGACATCCATTTGAGGTCCTTTGCTGATTGGCTGGTTTGGAACCGTTGGTACATGCGCAGAAAGATCTTTCTCTCGACGCTCTGTATCAAATCTCGCGCATGCGTCAGTGGCTGTCACCAGAGCCTCCCCGCGACGAGACGAGCCAGGGAGATCTGGGTAAAAGAGTGCACGAACGCGATGACAAGCGCGGGACGCAAGCTCAAAGCAAAAAAGTGTAAATCACAGCGACGCAAGCGCAAACTTAATATCAACATTAAATAGCTTGCTAGACGCAAGCACAAGCACAAGGGAACGCAACGTTTCGACTTTCTTGCGCTTGCGTTCTAGTGTACAAATATTTGCCGCATTTGTGTGCCAGCATAAACTTTGAACAATAGGGATACTGAAAAAATCTAGATGCTTCATATATGGTACACTATAGTGTCCTTCTGTATATCCTCGTTCTACAAGACATGGGAGATATTTATACGGAGGACACTATAGTGTACCATATATGAAGGATCTACCAAAAAACGTCGCGGATGCCGAGGCCGCCTTATTGGACGTGACCGCGTTAGTGCTTTGACGGGGCTTGGAAACTACTGGTTACGTCATAAAAATATGACAAATGTTTACCAACACTTGGACCGGACTACCTGTGTTGTGAACGAATACTTACGGTAGTTCTTGGCTGTAAAGGAAAGAAGAAGAAAAAATGGTAAGACAGACAATTAAAAAAACCCACTTGATCATTCCACTTCAAATGAGAATTATCATCAATTGTTTAATGGCCTTTGAGGATTATCATCATTTGGGGGCATGACTATATTCCAATTGGGGGACATGACTATATTCCAATTATCTTCTATTAAGAAGACTAACAGAACATGACCCAAAACAGTTCCAACCCCCCCCCCCCAAAAAAAAAAAAAAAAAAAAACAGCCCCTGACCCCCACCCACAACACCCTTAAAACAGCGCTTGATACAAGTGTATACCTTATTGGTACTAATTTTCGCTTGCACGTAACTTCGCGAAAAAAGGCCGGCATATTTCGCAGGTCTTTATTTTCGCAATTGGGTGCAAAATTATTTTCTTAGGAAATTAATTTCGCGAAAATAAGAAAAAAAAATCATTTTATTTCGAGAATTGTAATATTATTTTACAGTTCTTATTGCTGAAAATCATCAACTCATAACAAAACTAAACTATAGAAACCGCATCGTGTACATAGCATAGCCAAGACATTATCACCTTCTGCTTAACGTTTTTGCAATGTATAATACATATTTACATTGTAGCCGTGAATTATTCATTTGACTGAAAACAAGAAATATAGGAGGGAACTAAATTTCGCGACATTAAAGTGCTAGTATGACCAAAATTTCACTTCTTTTTCTACCATTTCTTCCGGCCTAGTACTTTAATTATCCACATTACATTCTTGCTGAGTGGATTTTAGTGAAAAATTCCGCCCGGAATACAAGGTAAAACGTCTGCGAAAAGTACGGTTTTTTCGTCCACCATTAAAATTTTATGTTCCAAATACGAGCCTGTAATTATAAATGACAGCGGTTATAGCAGCCTCGTTTTGAATCGTGACGCACTTTTATCCCCCCTGAGCATCCAGGCCTCTTATTCGTTATTGAGTTCGGCTCATCCATGAGCACACTGAACATTATAAGGGAAGTTTCAAGATCAAGAAATGAGGTTGTTCTCGATCTTTTTGCACGTTTTTGAGGAGAAATCGGCGACCTTATTTTTATAATTTTGTTGCTGACCATTTCACATTTGTCAATGTTAATTGTTTATTTGCTTAAATCAGTTCAGCCAAGAGGTTCAGCACAATTTGTTCTTCAACAATGTCAGGACAGCTCCGATGAAAATCAAGTGAAGGGCAATCAGAAAATTGCTTAAAATATTTTATTCATTCTTCAGCAACATTGTTTTTGCAAAACAGAGCTGAGCGCGCGCTATGTTGAAAGTGGCGTGATCTTCGTCAGCAGCGCGCGCGTGAACAATTTTTGTCAACAACTCAATATTTACATCAAAATCCAGACTTTCGTTGCCTGATTTGTTCATGTTTTAATGTTTGTTTTGTGAAATTCATCTTTCGGAATGCTAACAAAAGTTCATAACAGTAGATCTGCAGGTGGAATGACTGAGCTTTGATAGAGGAAAAAAAGATGCGACGGTCACGCTTGTGTGTAATATATTTACCGTTAGATTTTGAGATTTTTGTTGTCCCGGCAATGGACGGGGGATAAAAATACGTCACAAAATGTAGCCTGGCCTCTGACTTGGTAACCAGGTAGCAGGAACAGCCGATTTTAATGGCGACTCCAAGATGGCGGCCGTGTGGCCGTATTTTGGTGTTTTCGGCGGCAGAAAAAAGGACTAAAGACTTAATGTTATAAACCATAATTTGGGGAAGATGTTTTCAATGCCTTATAGTACAACATAGTGGATTTATAGGAAGGATACATTTTTGGTCATACTCGCACTTTAAAGTTCGCGGGATTTTTTTTTCGCGTTGCTTTAAGTTCGCGATTTTTTTTTAAATCGCGAAATCGCAAAAATAAAGCGACGCGAAAGAACATAAACCTACAGCCATGTGTGACACACTTGCGCATGTCAAATAACCATGTCACAGGATTGATGATAATCCTTATTTTAAGTTCGAGCCCAAGGCTGGAGACCATGTTTGATTCCAAGGTCCCAAATGACTGTTCTAGATACATACGGGGTCTTTTACTTGTCCTAGGGCAGCCATATCTTTTCTTGACTTGCCAGATGTCAATCGGACTGAGCCCACGCCGCTGACCAATAGTCGCCCAGTGCATCTTGGGAACGATGGTATTTCTTCCATTTTTGGAAAAAGCACGACGACCGTAGTGCATGATGGAGAAATAGTCATAAGGAGCTCCAAGGGACAAGGATCTGACATGCTTCTTAAAGTTGTGTTTTTTATCTGGCGGGGAAAGACAGTGAAATAATTTAGTATAATTTTATAATTTTAGTATTTCCAAATGATGCCACGAAAGAAAAAACACTGTCAGCGAAAGATCACCTAAAAATAATAAAGCAATAACGTTACAAATTGCGACATAAGGCTTATCAAGACCAAGCCAACAATTTTGTCTACTCGGTAGGCAGGATTTTCTGCTCGCCGAATAACCGTATGTTAAATTGCAAAGTCATATCTTCAGAAGAATGTACTCTCACTTAGGGGTGGACCATTAGAAATTGGGGAGGGGTGGCAATATTTTTGCGCATGAATTTTTTTTTCGGGGATCAGGTTGTGCAGGAATTTTTTTTCGGACTCGAAGGCCATGTACGAATTTTTTTTCGCAGACACACACCAAAAAGTGGAAAAGGATAAACTTACGAGGGGTATCTTTCGCATCGAGCACTACCTGTTCCCGTGGCGTTCCGTTCCCACAGGCCGTCCAAATCCGCATCAACAAATCAACAAATTTTCTTATACTATATTGGTTCAGAAATGGATAAGAAAATCTCGTTGCTGTATGTATAGATACAACAAATTTTCTTATGATATATTTTTATTGGTTGCCGTTAAAAAGAATGAAGCTGTTAAACGTTTTCGCCATCCCCCGGCCCCTATTTTTTCTTCCGTTGCGCGCGAAGCGCGCTCGAATTTTTATAAACGCATTTCATCAAGCCTCAGAGAAAGGGTAGACAAACGTTCCGTTTTTTGTGTATAGTAAACAATGCCTGTAGGTTTTATTATTGATGCCGCAAATTACGAAATTATTATTATTCATTTGTGTGAAGCGTCCACATGACGAATTTCTATACGTGTAACGTCGAACTCACGCTTACCTAAGTATTCTTCTTTCGAACATAGTGACTACCTGCCAGGCCTATCACTGCGGGGCATTTTTTGGGAGAGTTTGTTTTTCCTCGCAAGATACACTTGTTCTTGTAAACGGCGCGAGGGCAGTGTCTTCGGTGCGTGAGTTCTCACCGACTAAATATTTGATGATATTTTTTAGCGAAATTTTTATGAAGTGAAGTAGAAAATGCAAAAGAGAAGTTGCTGGAATAACTACTTAAGACATCTTTTTAATGAGAACCCAAGCCATGTCTTTGTAGGATTTTTATTTCCTAGTTTGAACCTCTGCAAGATTTTTTTTTTTTTGAAGGATTGGCCCTGCACGAATTTTTTTTTGGGAATTACCACCCCCCCCCCCCCCCCCCCCCCCCTCCCCCAACTTCGAATGGTCCACCCCTTAATTGCAAACTTACTCATTTTTTTGGTGTTCTTTCCAGCTATGGATAACGGCGTGATTAACTTCAGCCAATTAACAACTCTCCTCTGATTTTTCCGTGGCATGTCCTCTTATATTCCACGGAATGACGTAATAAAGTGGTCAAATGTCATTCTCTTTATTACGTCATTCCGTGGTGTATATAAGAGACATGCCACGGAAAATCAGAGGACATGTGTTTTATACCACAACAAAAACGCAAAATATAAACAAGAACGCGTGCGTGCGTAGCCAAATGGTGTTTTCATTGGTTGTTTTTAGCGCGCGCTCTGATGATGGCGCTTTCCATGACATATATAGAGGATATTACACGGTGGCGCGAAGATATGAGTTTTATTTTCGAGTGGCAAGAACAATATTTTACGAATGAGCGCATTTCTTTTATTATATAGACAAACCAGAAAAAAATATTCCAAGTTGATTTCCAAGCACTTTTGTTTTGACCGATATCCTCACTAGTGAGGATATGGAAAATATGTCTCTCAGTTCCCGGATGTACCTTCGTATGAGATCTGCAAGTGGCGGATTTCCCAGTAAACACTCGTGTCTATATAATAAATACTTTTATGTACCCAAATGGCTGAGAGCCAATCAGAATTCGAGAAACGCGCGCGTTGTGGTATAACAAAAATTCGTAACTGATTTAAGAAGGACACGAAATATTCTTACTGTTTATGATATTGTTCCACATAATGGTGACCCACTTGTCCCTGTCCTTTCGACTCTGTTCGTGCCAGAACCCAAGGGCATGAAGGATCTCATGGGCCGCAATTCCCATCGTCTCACAGCCCCTGCCGATAGAGATCCTCTGCTTTCCCCCTTTATAGCCCACCTGCGACCAGCACCTGCAAAATATGGTACCTTAAAGGCCCTGTGTCTGATGGGTGTGACAATGTTATGATTGGTTTATTGTATTGATCTAATACGGTAAGAAACTGTCAAAATAACACCATAACACCTCACTTGAATACTTTATTGTCACTGTTTACTTTCGAAACTGTTACAAAGGACACGCACAGAAAAGCACTTTGTCTTCGTTATAAAACACGATAATCCACACAGATTCTGCTGCGAACCGTCGTGAAAAGAAGCGATACATTAAAATCCCTGTGGACCCATCGGACACAGGGTTTTTAACTATTTGTACCCAGAGATGTGCATGAGGTGGACATGTGCATGTACGGACATGATAACGTGATGTGGCATCGATGACTTCCTCAATGTTTGACATGTGCATGAGGTGGAAATGTGCCATGCATGTTTCACTAAGACATCTTTTCTCGCATAGGAGCCCACTGACCGGCGCGATAAAACCAGGCTGTTTGTAGGCAATTTGGATAAGCAAGCCCAGATTCGCTGCCTGGAAGACTTAATAGAGTGGATCCCTGTGTCCCCTAGGGGCTATGTCAGTTTGACCCCGTTACTGAAAAGGGTTATTGGGTCGAAAGGCCTTTAACGTAAAATTATTTCACGTAGCTGTTCATGGCGTTTGCCTGTCTTCTGAATTCTATTTATACAATAGGTAAAGTTTTATAGTCAAAGAACAACCCCCGAAACACTCTAAAGCAATGCGCTGTTTAGAATCTTACTACACCTACCCTTTTCCTTGAAAGAATTCCACATATGCCCTTCTCGCACGAGAAGCCTTTTTAAACCTACAAAGACGAAAACAAACGAATGTGATTTATTCGGTGAGTGAAACAAATAGAGGATATTACAAGAACTTTACATTATACCACTTCTTATCTGGAAGTTGCGGACGTATTTCCGAGCTCCGCAAGAGTGAAGGAAAATTGTAGCAACGAGTAAACTTTCCGCCAGTATTAAGCCTGGTTTCCATATAGTCTTATCTGTCGTATCAGTCGACCGTGAAACAATGGAAATTGGAATTATTCTATTGTTTCACGGTCGCCTGATACGACAAATAAGACTATATGGAAACCAGGCTTAACATGAAAAAATCATTATACCATATATATTAATCATATCTACATTTTTCAGAATAGAAAACGTATATGTTTAGACATGAACACGTTTGGGAAGCGATTCAAATTCGCGCGCAACATTTGTTTGTAACCGGTTTGCTACAGTGTAATACGGCGCGGCTTTTAAGCTTTTGGTGTGTATCTAACTCAATTTTGACCTTTTATGACAAAAAATGCTAGCAACGAGTTAAACGTCAGTATTACTGAAAAACATGTTATCATGTTTTGTTTATATGAAAAACAGAAATACTATCATTAGTCAAATCAGACTAGTGGGATATTGTCAATGCTGCTGTTTCTGATTGGCTGAGCTACTACTAGGCGATACGTTATAGTCTACTAGTAGCGACAAGTGTCGGATTTGAAAGCCAGAAAATGACAAATGACCAGACAAAAAAACGTTTTTGGCTATACAAATTGACCTATAGTGTGATTTGACTAAAACAATTATTCCTCTTGCCCTCGTGGCCTCATGAGTCAATTGAACCGATCCCTATTTTGACGATAGCTCCGCCCACTCATAGCAAACAATAGGAAGTTTTCCCTACGGAATTCAAAATGTCCGAGCAACAAACTTGAATATCGAAGATTTTTCAATAATTATTCAGCTTTTCAAGACAAAAATATAAATCAAAATTGCATGCAACAACTTCTAACACCTCCCTGCAATCGGTGTCTTTTCCGCGCTCTATGCCAAAGATAAAATTTGGCTTGTCCGACGTAGCAACAGTAACTAGGGGTATAACAATGAATGAGGGATCGTGAATTGACTCAGAGCCCACTCGGGCTCGAGGAATAATTGTTAATTATTTTCAAGATACACTATAGAAAAGTACATGTTTTGACAAGCACTAGATCGGGAAGCCATTGAAATGCGCGCAAAACCGGTCGTAACAAGTTTGCTTCACTGTAATACGGCTTTCAACAGTGTAATACGCTTTTAGCGTGTAATACGGCTGCGTATCTGTACACAAAGTTGCCCTTATATGACAAAATGACGTCACAGTCGTATAATAATATACACTTAATGACTGCTTCCGAGGGAAACAGCGAGTTTTGTTTTCCCGAGAATCTCGAAACATCGAGATTCGAGGGAAAGCAAAACTCGCTGTTTCCCGAGGGTGCAGTCATTAAGTGTTTTTATTATATAGCAAAAAGAAAATACGGTAAAAACATAAAAAATCATCCGCCGAAATTTCTCGCTCTAGCGATGTCGCCCGCGCGGGCAACAATTTTTTAATTGTAGCCCGCGCGGGCTACATTGGATTTGTAGCCCGCCACGTGACCATGATAGAACCAATCAGAGCGCGCGCTTTGATCGAATAAACACGAGCTATAGAATAATTCACCTTATGCAAGTCTTGCTTGAAATTGCCTCATTGCTGCGGCGATCGCGTTCTTTGCGCGGGTTCCTGTCAGGCAATTTGGAAAGGAAACATTACAAAATGAATTGCTACACGGAATGCATTTGACGATAAGCAATCTTCCACTCTTTGTTACCATTTTCAGAATTCCGCGAACCCTACGCCAACTAACAAAGCGCGGTTTGGCTTCCGTCAATCAAACGAGTAAGTAGCTCTTGGTGATTTCACGCAAAAAAAAAATTGTAAATGTATGCACTTGTATACCGCGGTTTACAGTTGTGGATGTCTGATCCCTAAGATGCGGACTGCAACTTTATGCATGCAGTTTACAATGAGTGGTTGTGAGACATATCAGTCTGTAGTGAGCACTGTGGTTGTTTAACATCCCTTGCATAGTGGTAAGTGTAGTGGGCTGAGAGACGGGACCTCGGTTTATTGTCTCATCCGAAAGACGCAGGCTTATTGAGAGGTTGTAGAACTAATAAGGACTAGCGAGGCTTAAAACCAAATTTCTGAACATAAAATGCAAACGAAACTTAGAACAAGTCGATGAAACTGTTTTAAAGTTTGATAGACGGAAGCCAATGAGTTTGGCGTTCGGAAGGTAAAGCGGGAGTTCGCGCGGAATAATGACAATCGCAGTAAAGTTGTGAATTATTACATGAAATCTTGGTTTCTTACTCAAGTTTCCGTGAAGTTTGTACCATAAGACACCTCCGGGCCACTTCTGTCCTTTGACAGTGTCCGATAGTTTGCCTTCCAACAACTTTCGTACATGGTCATCTATTGCTATGTCACCCTCAAAGAGATCTACGAGACAGGAAAGAAACATTCTGAGCACACTAATGTATGCCAAGAACAGATAGATAGAAAGACAAAGAAAAGATAGGCAAACATGCATACAGACATACAGAGAAGATATACAGACAAACAGTAGATAGAAAGCCAAACAGACAGAGCGTTGATAGTCAGACAGCTGTAGATACGAGACAGACAGACAGATAAACAATAGGTAGACAGAAAAGCAGACAAAGCATAGACAGACAGACAGAGCGTTGATAGACAGTCACACAGACAGACAGACAGACAAAGAGTAGATAGACAGATAGACAGACAGACAGACAGACAGGCAGGCAGACAGACAGAGAAAGAGTAGATAGACGCACACAGACAGGCAGACAAACCTGCCGACTCCTCAATTCTTGAAATATCCTCATCGTCTTTTTATCGTCGTTATGTTCTATGGAATTAGAAAACAGACGATGATTTGTGATAAGTGTCATGTTGTGGGCTTTTTACAAACTATAGCATTTCAATTAAATTCCAGTACCGACATTTCATTGGGACATAGTTGTATACCAAAAGTGTAACAATTTCGAGAATACCTATTCTCAATTTCTGCATAATTCTCACTTCGAGGTGAAAGAAGCACGATAAATGTGTTGATTTTCTAGTATGAATACTTTTCACCTGAATAATTTTCGCAAAAGGTGGCCCATTACACCTTTCCATAATGCATTGCGCGCCGTGGTGTTTATATCCTTGACATTGCAACTAAGAAAAGAGATCGAGAGGCCATGCCAGTTGATAGAATAATTTAAGCTTTTGAACAGTTATTTGGTTTTGTTATCTTGTTTCGTTTTCAAAACAAAAACATAAACACCTCGGCGCGCAATGCATTATGGAAAGGTGTAATAGGCCTTAACGGGGCTCTTGCGCGCTTGCTGGCATCTTCTCTGACAATGACAAGAAAATAGCTCAAATCGCAATCCAGTTCCGTCCTCTTGATAACAAGTCAAACCAACCTAGAACTGCATTTGTCTAACACTTGAAAGGGTTTGCTATTAATCTGGAGGATTATTTTGATTACTATGGAAATGTTCATGTGTCTTTACGGATACAATTTTGCTTATTCTATATCCACGGTGGATGAATATTAGCGTGCGAGAGTCCCTTTGACGCGACAAGTTGAAATTACCTTTCACTTCACTGTTCTCCGTTTGCACATCATTCTCGCTCCCAGGTGGGTTGCCTGTGGGAAACAGAAAGTTACCGATTTGGTAATGAGATAATGTGCGCGTTGTCGTTCTACGAATACACGCGGGCTGCCTGTGTTTTTTTTTTTAATATCTTCGCCAGGCTCTTTGGTGGAGAAAAAAACAAAATGGCGACCAGAGATAAAATACTTATAGATCTTCAAAATAAGGGGACATGTGTTTCCTAATGAAGTTTTTAACGGCGGCTCACAGTTTTTTTGGCTAGAAAATTTGATATTTTCACACTGAACTAATAAAAATACCTCATTAACATCACGATCATCCTTTGCAACGGATCAACAAGCCGATCAACGAATACTCGCCAAACGCACAGGCTCCCCAGGCTCTAGTTCCTGGTAACCTGAGCGGGTTTCCTGTGGTTAGGTAAGAGATGTGTCGTCACCTCTCCTCGAATGCGTTCTGCGGGTGAGCACGACCAAGTCCTCATGCTTCCACTCGGCTGAAGTCCTACCACAGGGAGCAGCTCCCCACAACTTGCCATTATGTGACGTACGCCCAGACACATTATAGGGTCAATATTCGGGAACTTAAGAAAATACAACCTTCGGGTTATCTCAGAGTACATAAATAAGAGTGTACAACATGATAGTAGGGAGTGAGAGAACCTAGTTATTTTTAGATTGGTCTTCTTTATAGATCCCCAAGGTCACGAACAGAGAACAAAGGCAGAAAACAATAGGCCTATTTAAGCATTAGAGCACAACGTTCTATGACTTTATCGGCTACAAAAAATAATAGACCTAGTTATTTTTAGATTGCTACTTAGTCTTCTTTATAGATCCCCTAAGGTCACGAACGTAGAACAAAGACAGAAAACAATAGGGCCTATTTAACCATTAGAGCACAACGTTCTATGACATTATCGGCTACAAAAATATAGCTTTATGATTTAGCGAGAAATCAGTTCTAAAAATAACTAGGTCTGTGCAAAGGATCTCCCACGAAATACTGTATCGGAGTTGTTCACTGTTATTTATGTACTCTTGGTTATCTATATAGCAGCAGATTTCAGAGGTAAGCCCGCATGATAAAAAGCATATTCTTTTACTTTTATTGGGTTGGAGCGAAACAAAAAAGAAAAACACTGAACTTCCGGTTGCTGTATGTCATTAAAAAATGTCCTTTGCTGAAAGGCGGGGCCGATTCACGTTACCCATAATGCATTACTTTGTTTTTGTTTACATCATTCAGTGCACAAGAAACTGACCCACGCAAAAGATTCATACTTTTATATGCCTTACTCATGTTTTCAAGGCATTAATAAAGCTTTTTCGAGAGTCTCTAAGGCAGTAGCTAGAAATTTTTGTCTGGGTAGTGGGTGGGGGCATCCTTTGTTTTTGTTGACACTAATAGTTTTACTTTGGGGGGGGGGCAACTCTCCTTCACTAGCTAGTTTCGATCCAGCATCTTAAATGGCAGCAACGCAGTGCATTATGGGTAGGGCGAATCAGCCCTTATTAGCTCCCTGGCAGAAAGCCACGCTAGAAATGCCAGTATGCTTTAAACGGTTACTTTGACGAATATTGCAATTGTGCCTTTCAAAGAGTTATTTGCAAGTGAAATCATTTGCACGATTCATTAACTTGGTAAAAGAGCAGGGATGACTGCCATTGTGAGGTAGGAGGAGGTCGTCACGAACGAATAATGTGATTTATATAGATTATTTTGCAAGTGGAATGATTCGCACAATACTAACAGAGCATGTTACATATGTAACGTTACAGCGTATCACACCCTGCATCCAAGGCGTGTTTCTAATTCTGGTCCCCTAAATTCAATTTCGCATTCATAATTAGTGCATTATGAACTATCTGCACATCGTGCCAACACCGCGCTAAATTACAATTTTAACACCTCCCAACGCTAAACAAATGCGGGCTTCGAGATTTCCATTCGCCAACATGTTTTAAACCGCATAATATCACTCGTACCGAAATTACTTGTTTTTATTAGCTAATAAACCCGTCAATTTGGCGCGACAGAATTACGTTCTTTTGAACTTAGAATTAAATGCAAGAGACATGTTACAATGGATATTGTTGGTGTGGTTTAAATGGCATGATTAAAAATAGAACACCCAGAGAAAATATAAGGTCAGTAGAATGACACGAGGAATGGTTTTATATGTGCCTTTTTGATTGTACTATTACACCCAAAAATCAGAAAATCACTCTCTTGAACATAGCTTAAAGGGTTTAAATAAACAATAAGGGGCGTCATGTTTCTGCTTTAGACAGCTGTCAATAAACCGTGTTAGCCAGTCAGAAACTTCCTTGTCCAGCTCCGCCTTCTACAGTTGCTCTGGCTTTCTTTGCGAGTCATGTTTCGATTAAACGGTCCTTGTTCTTGACGAATAATTCTAGCCAAAATTATAAACTTGTGTCAGTTTCAACCAATAGCCTTTGCGGACTCTTAGGCAATCAGAACACACGAAAAACAATGGATCAATTTGAAAACAAAAGAAAACGGGACGCAAAGGCTCCCGGTTGGTGATGGGCCTTTAATAAAAGTAAGAAACGAAACCAGGAGTCCTTATTATATAAACAGACGGAATACTCGCTTCTGCAGTAGTGATCACACTTGATTTCTATTTGTGTTTCGTTCTCGGAGATTATTCTATTCTACAGGGACGGCGGAACAGTTTCCAAATGGGGGGGGGGGGGGGGGGCTCATTAGTAAGATTGTATGGCAAGATGGGGGGGGGGGTGAGTTTTTAGTGAAAATATATGCAATATAATCTATAATCTATTTTGGGTAAAAACTGATGTACGGTAACTTTGTATATGGTGCCAAATAAAAAGTATGTATGTATGCAAAATTGGCGAAATTTGGAGGGGGGGGGGGGGGGGGGGGGGGGGGGAGGGGGATTAAAGGCTAAAGCCCGGCCCTAGCCCTCCGGCTCCGCCGTCCCTGTTCTATCATTCAATTTCACCCGGAAGGATCTAACAGGACAGCTAGTCTAATGCAAACGTAACCAAACCACAGGGTCTAGTAAAACCACAGGAGCTCTTGAAAACTGCCATCAGGTGATTAATTAAAAAAACACTGTCGGTATTAATTTAAATAAAGCAATGTTACAACTTCTCTCCTGAAATAGTTTTCTTTCAACAGAAAACGATACAAATATACAGTCACTTTGGTGTGACTCTTCAGGGTTGTGTACGTGAGGATAATAAAAAAATAAAAATAAATAAAAACGTGAGGATAGTCGCCTGAGCTAAGTCCTGGGCAAGATATAGGAATATTAGGCACTATGACTCCAAGCAATCATGATTCAAGCTCGATATCGCGCAGAAATACAGATCATAAACATAGTTTTAAGAAGTTGCAATGTCACGAAAACTGTTTTCCGACTTGTGCATACAGGAGATCGCTAGAAAAAAACCATGCAAATAAGAGTTTTGCGCACTTTTGGAAACTCAACAAGTTTTACTACAAGATTCGTAGTAGGACTTAATGCACGGCACTTATAAAATGACTTTTATTGTTAAGGAAATAATAATATAAAAACTGAAGAAAGCAAACTTACCATTAGCAGCAGTTTTTCCATACGAGAATTCACTTGCTAAAAGAACATAGAAGATCATAAGCCAGAGCTTAGGCGCCATGTCTGTTGTAGTTACTCCTTCTCGAGCAGCAAGGAAATATGAAGACTGGTTCACTGTGTTATATTTTATCCCTTTAAAAACTCCGCATTCCTGTTGTGCCTCGGGAGCATTTCAAATGCAGAACTAATAACACCTGATATGAATTGACTTCACATAGTCAAATGAATCCTAAGTGCCTAATAATTATCTAATGGTTATTGAGAAATTGGTTCCTTTGAGAATGTTAAACTTCGTGAATCACTCCACAACGATTTCGTTTTTTCCTCTTTCTTCTATATATTATGCACACAACACTCTTCAATGATAGTTTCAAAAGTTGGAGGGAAACATTTATCAGTTACTGTTTATCAGAAGGCACCTTGATTAGAGTGATGTTTTCCCAGGAGAACCTCAGCTTCAATTTTTATCAGCCAGCATTGCAAGTTGTGGATAGCGCGCGATTTTGCCAGCGAGGGAAAACAATTCAAAGGGAACAGCAGGAAATTTTCGCCGACAGAAAATGTGTTCCTTCATTCTTAAAAAAAGAGATGCATACTTGCAATTTCAAAGTATTCTCTTTATGTAGGACGTCAAATAGGTAAGTTTTGAAGTAAATTCATAGGCAGAACGTCACAATGGTAGAAAGATATCAAATTCTCGTTGAAACATATTGAACCAATATTAGGATTCAAGTGGTACAATTATAACTCAAAGGCAATAGACGTCACTGACGGCATACGCACATTTTCTTCAGCAATTCAACACAGCACTTTTCCTTTTACCAAATACTTAATTGTTGTTTTTTTTCTTCTGACATTCAAAGTACTGAGCGGAAAAAGAGTTTCGCATGCTTTTTTCGCGGAACGTTCGTTCGAAAGCCAATATTGACAATCACATTTTGAATATTTTAACAGTCACTTGATCATTTTAAGAAATGAAAAAAGGATCAATGAAGGACCGTATTTGGTGATACTAGTACTGTAATTCTGTCGAATTACTTGGCTATCGATAACTCCAGCTAATTTCTGCTCTCAAATCTGCCAATCAGAATGATTTTGTTGCATTGCCACGAAGCGTTCCAAGCAGACTATTGAGCATAAAACATTTCCATCTCTTAAAAAATATTGCCTAATTACAAATGTAAACTAGGCTTGACTTGAAGGTACGATATCCGTGAAGCGAGCTGAACTTGTTCAGTTCATGATATTGAGTCAAGGATTGCGTAACGTATTCCATTCTAGTGTGCTAATTAGTGGACACTAGCCCCAATAACAGTGAAAAAAAAAAAATTATAGCACAAGAGAGACAATAAGACATACCAAAGATAACATAGATCATCGAGATACACATGGGGTGATGTTCTTTTTTAAACAACCTGTGCATTGTATATTGTAATTCCGCGGACCCTTACAAAGAGCAGAACTAATACTGTAGCTGAACTAAAGTCCATAGTCTTGTCATAGTTAATGGACAATGAAGTGGATAATTAGTTTAAAAACAAGATACGATGAATACTCGACAAAATACCAAAACAATTAAAAATACCTTTGTCTCGTTGCTATTTTTATACACTGATCTTATACCCGAAACCGCTGTTTTGCGCTTTGAATTTCAAACGTGGCTTGATTTTAGGATTTTCTTTGGACCATACACCCTGAAATTCATAAATGACTTCCGATTTGAATAACTATTGTTTTCGCCTCACTAGCCTCGAGTTCAGACGAAAACAAAAAAGATTTTTCACATGAACTCGAGGCTAGTGAGGCAAAAACAATAGTTATTCAAATCGGAAGTCAAATGAATTTAGTGTATCTGTAGACTGAGTGTGAAGTAAGCTGGCACTTGTAAACGGAGTCGGTCACGCAACTGAGCAGCTCCTCTGCGCATCTCAGCAGAGAAGTATCGTTCCGTCAGATGGCCAGCGAAGGCTAAAAATCTCGAAAACAAATTGTTTATAATCTTGATATTTCTCGATCCATCGGACAATGTTTTATTAGCTTTGCATATTCTTGAATAGTTATCTGATAGGATGGTCTAATGGGATTTACTGAGAATCAGAGTGATCGCTCTGTAGCATGCGCGACACATTAGGATTTCCAAACCGAGGTCAAAGAGCCTGTGTCAGCCGCCATTTTGACAGCATAGCAACATACAAAGTCGGAGAAAGCATCCATTTCCATCGGCTGATTAATTAATTTTGGTTTATTTTACTCGATTGAATTTGGCAAATCAAATCTGAAACTTTGTTTTTAGATGTTGATTTAGAGATTAGATTATCAATTCATTCGATATCTAATAAATTTTCAAAATTGTGTGAGTTTATTCCAAGGAGCCGACTCACCCTTCCCATAATGCATTGCTTCGCTTTTGTTTATGATTCGTTGGCATCCAAAAATCTGATTTAACGAAAAAAAAATCTACTATTACTAGTTTTTTCTCACGTTTGTACGTTAAGATACGCGAAACTGACAAAAAAGTCTCCGAATTTTGATGGCCTATGAAAATGGCGGCGAAGAAGTGCATTGTGGGAAGGTTATAATTGGAACAAGATTTCAAAGTATTTTTAATGATTTCGAAACACTATTGATTATCATTTCGGGCAAATCTTGACTTGTTTATTAAAATCCTACGAAGTTAGACTTCTGGTGCTGGTTGTTCAAAGGTGGACTAAATTTTAAACGAGGTTCAGTTCTGAACAAAACCATCGAGTCACCATGGTAATTAATCCTGGATTAATGCTAAACCACTTTCGAGCAACCGGACCCTGATTTTCACTCGTAACTTGTAAACGTTTTCGTGACCACAGTTTAAATACAATTCTCAGGAAATGAAGTGTGTAAAAAAAATGGAAAAACACTATATTTTAAAATAATCTTAAAATGGTAAATTTAGCTATTTAGCTATCGTAATCGAAATACACATGCATGAATACATAAAACGAACACTACACTTTTATAACAGAGACTTGAGAGTTTTTGTATCAAACCGTGAAATTTTGAAGGGTGTCAGATCATAAGGCAGAGAACATTCCTTCCCGTCAGCCAAAGCGGTCAGGATCTCACCAACCACTGGGCGTGTTTGAAGCCGTGGGCTAAAGAAAAAAAAACGATATTATAATATGATGAAAGCAGGATTCTGCAACAACGATCAGATGGAACATAATAGAACAAAGAGCAACTAAAAATTAGTAAATGCGAAGTTTCACGACGACGTCGCAAATTGGTCAAGATACAGGCCGTGAATTTTATTGAACCTACTACTCTCTGTGAAACTTGGCAAGTTTACTAATTTTCAAGTGCTCTTTTCAATGGTGCGGATGGATTTCGTCATTGTGCTGATGTCAAAAGATCCGGATTAAATGATTTTCCCATACATAATGATTTTGCTGGAGGAAATTTGAAAATTTTCGTCCCATGTTTTCACTATCCCCCCCCCCCCCCCCCCCCCCCCCCCCCCCCTTCCCACCACCAAAAATTCCTGGCTCCGCCCCGGCGAGCTTCCAGGTTTTGGTAAGCTTGGCCAAACATTGTAGGAAGAACTTGAAAAACATGCAAAGTGCATGAATTTGTCAGAGGGAGGAACATATAATTCAACGATAATTCACCTGAGAATCCAGCCCCGATAATGATGTTGCTAATCTTTGGGAGTTTATCCAGAATAAATTTACGATCAGGTGTCATCTATGGAAAAAAAACGTGAATAATGACGAACATGATAACGTGAATGTATATCATGCAGCAACAGGGTTCCCACACGCTGTCAGACTTTCAAAATTCAAGGCGGACCTTTCATATAATGAAAAAAGCGGGTTTTCGCGGATACATGGGTATCCCTTGTTTGAAAGATCACGTTGTTAGTTTTCATTTAGGTTTCTTTAATTTATTTTACAATATACACACTCAACATCTTGCAAATGTTTCTTCAGGAAAATATTTCCACGATTTTCCATGACTTTCCAGGCCTAGAAAAGGACATTTGTAAAATTCATGAGTTTCCAGGTTTTTAAGGTCTCGTGGGAACACTGAGCAACAACAACAAACCAAATGTTTATTTCGCATTCCTGTTTTTTTTTTTGGGTTTACCTTGCTTTTCTATATTTGCCGAAATATATGTAATTGAGTATTTTGAGTTAGAAAGAAACAAGTGCTTGCCCATCCGACCATTTGGATATGACAGATGCAATGACGTCAGCAATGACGTCACCAATTTTATCTACAAATATAGCAACAGTAGCATCGATGAAAACAATATTTGAATTTCACTGGAAAAACGTAAGATACTCACTGTGTACAAACTCATCTCCACGATTGCGGGGTCCCTGTGGTCAACATACGGGAAATGTTCCCGTATGTAATCCGAACACATTTGAATGAGCCGCTCGAGTCTCTCATGGTCACTGTCGCGCCTGTCCGGATCAACCTCGGGAATGTCTCGGCCAGTTTGTGCATCCCCTGTTGTGCCCAACTATGTAAAAGTTAACCCATTGTATAGTTTTTCACGGTGCTATGCAAATGGTTCCAGAGAGAGCACGCGGTTTAGCACACACTCAATAAAAAAAGCAAACACAAACCTGCGCAATTTGATAAATCAACCGCGCATTTTACTAGAGACGTTTCCTATGTATATGCGATTTTCTGCACGAGGTAAGCTTCAAACTGATTTGACCAAAAACGGTCATTACTTTCGTCCTCCTTCGGTAATATAAGGGGATGGGCCAGCAAGGGCGTTTCTTGATTTCATTCACACAATGTCGTCGCGCTTCTTAGTGTGGTCAATAAAAAAAGCCGGCGATGCTAGTTAGAAAAAAAGATGAAGGGAAGCGTTTCTGCCGTGATCTCAGAAGGTGAAAATGGTTACTTTTCTTATTTTGTAAAGAATGGCTATGTATCATTTTTTTTACTATTTATAACCAAGGATTCTGGGTTGTTTGAAAAGATAGGCCTCATTTGATAACATTTTCTTGAATCTACCGTGACTCAGTACCTCTAACCTTGACAAGAAGCTGCAAGAATCAAAATTTCTCACCTTTAAAAGTCCTGGGTATTCCTCACTCCCTACAGCAAATATATAACGTCCATCAGATGGTGAATTGTCTTTGAATGCCAAGGGGAAGCCCTGCTTTGACGTGTAGGCCCCTGGCTTGGTAATGGTCCAGTATAAGACAGGGGCCCGGAGGACCTGGAATAAGAACATCAGAAATAAAGTACCTTTTGGTCTTCAGGTTTGAGTATTCTAAATGGATTACAGGAACACTCTTTTGAACCAGTGGTATAGCGGGGGGCAATGTTATATAGAACATTTGAAAAAATAAAACCCTGTAGGCCTCAGGCTTGCCTAGGATCTAATCAGAAAACACAGAAAACATGTATGCATGAAAAAAAATGTATAAATATAAAAATGTAGTATGATACCACTCAGTTTTGAAAGACTGGAATATTATTATAAGATATAGGCACAGTCAGTCTTGATATTTCCTTTTGTTTACATCGCCACTCTTTTTGCCTGGCTGTACACATTAATTAATGAAAATGCACAATAATCATAGCTATGCATTATACATTTTCATTACCCTTAGTGGCAACTGTATTCCGAGTGGCTTCAATAACTTGTTTGTCCAAGGCCCTGAAATATTAAACGAAAAGACTCTATTCAAACAAATATATGTTTCTCCTGCAAAAACGTGCTGGCAGCTCAATGAAAGAGCTGGTCAAGAAGCAAAATGCAAGACAAACTGCAGTGAATTTTGGAACATGCCTATTAGATTTCAAAGACTTAGTTACTGATAGGAAAAGCAAGTGTTTTGTCTACCTGCTGTCAATATAAGTTTTCTTGATCTGTAAGTCTTGTCTTGAGTTCTTACTGTCACTCCACTAGAATCTGGCTCAAGTGATTCAACTTTCTCCCCATCCCGAAGGACCCCACCAAAATTCACAAACTGGCTCTGAAAGATGATACATACAAAGAAGTTATTGTAAAATGATGCTTGGTTTTATAGATTACATTTGAAGTAATATTTCAAAGCCGCCTTCGACTCGAACTGGAACTAATTGCGTGGACTTTGAAATCCCGTCAAGTCCGAATAGGAGGCTTTTGAATAACTTCAAATACTCAATAATTATTCATGACCTAATTAGCCAACACAAAGGGAAAACGATTAATGTTGAAACATCTCCATTCATTTTTTTAGTCATTTGAAATACTCAGAAAATAGCCTGTGATACAATTCAATCACCAACCCCTCTGTACCCTACCCAAACAGGATTTATCAATATAATCATATTTTTTTACTTGTGAAACTTGAATTACGTCACTAGTCATGTGCAGAAATGAAAAGGTCAAGATTGTTTCCATAAAGCCTTCCCACATGGAAGTTGGCGGCGCACATGCAGTCTGGAACAAGATCCTTTGTATTCTACTTCTTCGAGAGAGGAGACCTGTATCTTCTCACAGAACGGTTCCTACAGCCTGCCATTGTACGGCGCAAAGACTGACTAGTACAAAAACATTTCGATGGCGAGGGCCTTGAAATTATGAATATTATGAATTCTGAACTTGGATTGCGTCACTAGTCATGTGCAGAAGCGAAAAGATCAAGAGTGTTTCCATAAAGCCTGTCCCACAATGAGGTTGGTGGCACAGAAGCATATAGTCTCGAACAAAAATTATTTGTATTTTGACTTCTCCAAGAGAGGAGACTTTTGTCTTCTCACGGAGTGGTTCCTACGTCTTCCTTTGTACGGTGCAAAGACTGACTAATAGAAAAACTTTTCGAGGGTGAGAACCTGAATTATGAATATTCATAGTTCAAAGGTCCTTGGACCTTGAAAAGTTTTCAAGTCCCACTTGCAGTATCTTCCTGGAATTTCAAGGTACTGCACGTGGTACAAAATGAGAGCTCTGGTTGGCTGATTAGCTAGGACATGAATAATTAATGAGTATTTGAAAATGGCTTCAAGCTAAATGCAAAGAAAAACTAGATCAACAAAGTCAAATGTTAATACTTATTAATAATTAAACCTTTGAATTCCTTTCAAGTAGAGCTCTGATAAGAGAAAATGGTGCACATACAGCAAAACCTCAGGTTTGTCAGCAAAACACTATGCAAGTTATCAACAATTGTAAATAATAAGCAGCTTTACTTTACTTTTACTTTTTAAGAGAGCTTCATCTAAGGCAATGGATTTGTTGGTTGCCTGCCACAGCAACCACTCACCACTAATTCTCAATACTGGCCTGACCTGCAAACATCTGAGGCATTTATCAGCTTTCAGCACTCCGGCATCTTTGTTGACTAGTCCTCTGTATCCATCAGGAAATCTCAGCTGGGGATAGCGGGACCTCAAGGCTGACGAGGAGACCTCCTCAAAGGCCACACCCATTTGGTGTAATAATGTTGTTATCCTCTGTTGAGTTTTACCTGGTGGTTCATCTACTGTAAGCAGGTCTTTGTTTCTGCCAATGAATAGCAATATTGACAAGAACATTTCACAATGAGATATTCCTGTCTATCCACTGACTTTTTGGTAGGGGTGTGCTTCCAAGGTCTCTCAACCGACGACCGGTTAGCGCAGTGGTAGAGCGCCGGGCTTATGTTCGGGAGGTTGGGAGTTCAAACCCCGGCCGGGCCAACACTCAGGGTCTTTTCTAATAATTGAGGAGAAGGTGCTGCCTTTGCTCTAATATCTGCAAATGGCTAGACCTTCGCGTCTTCTTGGATAAGGACGTTAAACCGTAGGTCCCGTCTCTCACATGCACTACACTAACCTGAACCAGAGGGACGTTAAAGAACCACTAGGACCGTCGGAAGTTGCCCAACCTCAGTGTAGGACTTACATACTAACCCACTACACTGACAAGGGAGCCTCGTCATTGGAGCCTCGCTCTGTGAGGATTTCCCGGCCCTCGGGCAAAAGCTAGTAAATAAATAAATAAATAAATAAAACCTGACTCTATCAGAGACCAAAAATCCTTGTTTCTTATACCCTAGCGTAGACCTACAGTCAAAATTGTATACCCTACCGCAGACCTGAAGTTAGTGATCTAGTGTGATCTATAGTTGGTCGCGGGATGAAAGCAGAATTAGTTTTCATGATGTTTTGCACAAGCATCATAAATGGGATGAGAACAATGCTAATGTCTTTTTCAAATAACAAAAGCTGTCTTCACCAGAACGAGTCGGAACAGCTCAAGAATATTGTTCTCACAACATCATAAAAATGGTCAATTGTTAATCATGTAATGGTTTTAAAATGAACTGTCTTTACCACTAAATGCGTCGCCACAAATTAGCTAGTGATCTCAGGAAAAATCCATAACATTGAAGGGGGATGGGGTATGCAATTCCAAAAACACAGTGGTTGTGGTTGAACATAGACATATTTATTGTGCCAATGGGCAATTCCAGAAAATAAAGGTACCCTCCCCACGGGCGGCACTAGTTTTGACCCCCCCATGCATCCAGAATTTCCAAAATGGTTTACCCCCCCCCCCCCCCCATGCATATAGAATTCCGGGTAGGTTAAAGAAATCCAGCTTCGAAAACCCCCATTGCAATCACAATTCCGAGCTCTTAACCCCCCCCCTCCCCCCTCCCATCGGAATTTCCAAATGCCGCCCGTGGGGGGGGGGGGGGGGTACCTTTATTTTCTGGAATTGCCCAATGTAAGCAAACAATTACATTGGCATTTGCCCAATAAATGTGGATAAAAAAAAAATAATAATAATTGTTCGGGAACCTGGACATCATCTCTTGAAAGAAATAACAAATTATAATAAAGTCATTAACCTGATAAAGAATTCCTCCTCTGCTTGCAGCTCAATTTCCTCCCATAACTTTCCAGAGTCCTTTGCCATCTTGACAAACTGTTGATCCTCATACCTTGTGCGAAACACTCGACTTTGGCCATGGGAACTACCCCTCCAGTGAGGAAGTGGAAACTATAGAATTAGTAAGATCATTCAGTGGTGTATCAGGGAGAGGTGGATTGGGTGCAGACACACCCCTTTTGCAATGCAAAAATGGTTTAAATGGAAATGTAGTCCTAAAGACCAAGTTCTAGTAGCCCTAATGACAAACTGGCTCTTCAAACAAGAAATGAAACCACCTTTCCAAAAACCTTTCCTCCTCAAAATTGATAATAACTCATGATAATAATTTCTTGTTGTATTAGAGCAGATTTGAGACATGGTTGCTTGGTCAGCCAATCAGAATGCGAAGAAAATATAAAAAACAGTCACCATTGTTTTCTTTGGTCACGAACTAAACGCATCGTACTTACGTCGTCCTCAGATTGGTTGGTATCTAATTGCTGGAGGAAATTTGAAACTCCTCGGGATCCGCCCCTAAGTAAATTAACTTTGTTTTTGTTTTCGGTACTCATCTGAAAGGTCACTCATCCTAAACTTACTTGCTCTATAAGTAACGTGTTGTGCCCCTGTTTTGCCAGATTTCTTGCGGTAGCACTGCCAATCACCCCCGCTCCAACAACACAGACATCAAACACAACTCTCTCGGCCTCTTCGCTTGTAGTCGTGGAAGACGACATGGTTAGAGTCCTGAGTACCTCTTTCTTATTAGATATTTGTAGGATAATAGGTATAAGTTCCCATATTAAAGCTTTTACTGTCATTGAAGACGTAACACCTTGTTCCAAGCACAAGAAGCACACAACGAGCCGAAATATCCATAACAATTTGCAGTTGTCTCACTTATTTCATTCACGATATTAGAATGTTAGACAGGGATTAATACAACTATAGATCTAGTAACATAAATAAAATCTTGGAAAGTTGTATTTACCTCGTTCTAACTGCTTAACCTTCCAGAATGTCCAGCCTTGGCAAACAAAATAACTTTGCATCCGCTATGGCCAGCGGTTTTCAACATTGTCACGCAATCACGTGACCTTGCATTGTCCTTTTTCGCGCGCAGATATGTATTTTGCTTCTATAGTTGATTGCATTTGTTATTCTATTTTATTCGGCTTAGCAAGTAAGAGCGAAAAGCAAAACATATTTCATGACATAACATTGTAAATGCCTACATTACACAGAGTACAGGCTTAAAAAAAAAAAACACAGGGAACCCAATCGTCTAGGTCCAGTCTTCTCTAGCATAGAACGCCTGACTAAGATCTTCGAATATGCGGGAAACTTGAAAATTTCCGCCCCGCCATTGCATATCAAAAGACATTGCATAAAAGCCACAATTGTTTGCATAGCTGTTTGATGGATTCAGTGCTGGACTTGGATGTCAAGTTCTTGCGGCATTTGAAAGTTGCATTGGTAAGTTGTGCTCGTAAAAGCGAAGAAATGGAAGATCTATGCCGCCCAAACTCGACCAAACTGTCTTTTTTGGCATTTATTTGTCCTTCATCTTTCAGGCAATCGCTCTTCTTAGACAAAAACCCGACCACCTTACCGCTTTACAATACACCCAGCAAGTTGCCGAAAAGCTAAATTCTAAGAGAGCTCGACAACAAAGGGAGGTATGTATAAAAGATGATAGTTTGATTGAATGGGACAAAGCCACACAAAATCCACTTGCCAAGAGTAGTATAAATGCTATATTTAGGCAATGCCTAAAAGCGGAGCTCCCAATAAGATTTCATGACGTCATTGGTGACGTTAGATCACGTGACCATGTTGTTCCTAAACACTTTAGTCTAAGGTTGGCTGTCTTACAACCCTTCCTTCCTTAGATAGTAATGTTTCTTTCTTTACACGAAGGCCCTTCAGTACGGTGATGTCATCAATGACGTCACATCACTTGACCATGTTAGTGCACCCACTTTAGCACCAAGACAACTTTGTCGAAGTTTGGTTTTCTTACCACCTTTCCTTTCTTTATTGTTCTTTGTTTACACTTAAGCCTGTTAATGATGATGTCATCAATGATGTCACATTACTTCACCATGTTAGTGCACCCACTTTGGCATGAAGACAACTTTGTCGAAGTTTGGTAGTCTTACCACCTTCCCTTCCTGAGATATTATTTTTCTATGATTTCATGAATGCCATTGAATGATGACGTCATTGGTGAGGTCACGTCATGTCACCATGTCATAGCACTCTCCTTTTCACATTAGATAAGCAACCCCAAGTTTGGTCCTCTGAACACTTTGCCTTTCTGGGCAATCAATGTTTTGTTTTATGGAAACATGTTTGTGACAAAAACTGGGATACCTGTGGCGAACGGACACACACATGCACACACAGAATGACGGCATAGGTTTTATTCAGGAATGAAAAAGAAAAAATCATATCTCTGGAAAGAAAGCTCCAATAGCCACACTAAAAAAAGGTGGGGTTGCTTAAATTATTATTATTATTTTTACAAAATACAAGGTGTCCAATGTGCTTTAAACAAAAACAGGGTGGGTGGGGTGTATTAAATGAAAAATCCAAGGGGTATGCCTACAACAAAGTACCTCAATCAGGGAATGTGGATATGAAATGGTGTGTAAAATACCTGAATTGGACCCTTCTTTCTTTTCTTTTTAAGATTGAATTTCTAAGTGCACAGCTACTGAAGGTCAAGCAGGAACTAGTAGGGATTCATTTGAGGACAGAAATATTACAACCAAGAGAACAAAGTACAGATGACATTGATATCCTTACCCCACCCCCCTCATCTGAGAATGGTAGCCAGGATCAGGGTATGCTGCTAGAGCTGCATCAACATGCCAAGTTTATGAGGAGTGGTGAGAGAAAGGCTTTTTGATATAATTGAGTACTTTCTTTAAGCTTGAAACAGCTTTTGTCTATACTCTTTTATAGTGTCACTACTATGTACCCAGAGAAGTTCACGAGTTGAGCTACCAGATACAGATGCTGACATCACTGCTGAAACAATAGCACAAGCTGTAACAAGTATGTCTTGCAAATTATTTTTATTATTTGTTACAGACATTTTAGTAGGAAAATATTGGCTTAATTCAACTGTCTAAATCATGAAGTGATATAGAGAAATTTAAACGTGTGAAGCCATAAATTATTCATACCCTCCCATGGAAGGGATTTGCAATATGGTCCCCCAACCCCCAATTTCCAGTGAAAAATAAAGTGATTGTATGCCTTGCTTAAATCTAATCCATTGATCAGTTTGGCTCTGGTTCATACTTTTTCATCCTATAGAGGTAGGTATCTGTAGCAGCCCTTGTGCTCGGACTGCAGGGGACTATAATAATTATTAGAAAATAACACCTATGTTGTATTGTGAATGTGCGCATTCTGATGGTTAAAAAGCGTGTTTGTAAGAGACCTGGGAAACACGATTGTCACGCAACGCTGTCGCGCATGTCTATGTTATTTTCTAAAAGCAATAAAAATACTTTCTGCGTGCTCTCTGGTTTCTTACAAACACTCGGGGAATGTTGGTCGAACTGATAAAACTTGAAAGCGGCTCGTGTCTGTCAAGTTTTGATCAGTTCTCCCAACATCCCCCTCGTGTTTGTAAGAAAGCAGAGAGCACGTGGAAAGTACTTATTGCTTAATGAAGGTACTGATGAATACAAATGAAATGAAATGGGAAAGGCGTCCCTATACAGGGTGAGCAAACATAACATTCCAAGATGATATTCACTGGAATTCCAGGGTTAACAGGGACAATTCAACATTTCCAGGGTCGGCAAATGGAACTTGGGTCCTTAACATGGGGGGGGGGGGGGGGGGGAGGGGGGGCAGGGTTTGGTCAATGCAATTGGCAATGCTGTGGTGTTGATTGTAATGACGGGATAGCGTTTGGTGATGATGATATTTTTGATGAGGGGGAACATATTTTTTATGGCATAAGAAACCAAATTTAAATGGTTTTCAAGATTTCTGTCATAAAGCAACAACATCACTTCTTGCTGACATGTGCAGAGTGATTAAAACAATAATTTTTTTTTTCTGGCCAGGCCTGAGTGTTCATCCAAATGTTTTTTCTTAAGTATTATCTAGAGATTCATCTATGCACTTGTCCAAGCTTCCTCCTGATTTACTGAAGTCCTGTATTTCTGGAATAAAAGGTAACGGACATATTGTCATTAGGGTCATATCAGTTCAATCAGAATTCACATTTATATCCATTTACACTGGCCCCAAGTCACAGTCCGTTTGCAATTTTTGTCGCGCGAGTTGCGGAGATTTCAAACTCTTTGCAACATGATGCGATTTGAAGAAAAGAGAGCACAGAAATCGCACCGGATTTGCATCTCGTTACACTAGAGAGTTGGAATTGTAACTTGCGCAAGAAACATCACCACGACAAATGCGTGTAGACCGGCCCTTCTGCAACCAGTTCTGTTGATTCTCTGTCATTAAATTACTCATGCCCGAGCCCTAAAATTCGCAGGATTACGTAGGAATTTATGAATTACGTCCAAAAGCAAAAGTAAGCGTTTCCGTAGACTGCTAGCAGTCCCTACTTTGGCGCACCCCCAAAGAAGTGCGCGCGAACCCCCGACGAATTATTCCAGAAGCCTCGAAGAAAGGTTTGATCGAAAGGTGTTCAGGGTATGTTCTAAAGAAAATTTCTTAACGTAGGCCTTTTAGAGTCACCCTTCTTAGTGGACAAACAGTCAAAGGTCACTAAATGTGTTGTTCACCTGGTTGAATGTCTTGCAAATGAAATCATTGGCAACAAAGAAAATAGGGTAAGTAGCAAAGAAAATAGATGCAATGGAAAATATGGCCGTACTTACAGTGCATGAAAATATTTAAAAAGTGCAGCATCAGCCATTAAAAAAAACAAGCTCGCAAAGGATGGCCCTACCCCATTCTATAAGCATGTGAAGTGGGAGCGCGGCCACGAGGAACCGCGAAGGGGGTTCTGGGAAGGATGAAAAGGAGACTCGCCTTCCCTTCCCAGACCCCCTTGGGGCCGCGCTTCTTCCGGTTTTCGCTCGCCCCGAATCCCTCCCCGGCCTTCCCTTTTAGAGCCGCTACGCAGGCTAACCCATGAATGGTGGACACACTTCTAACTTGTTGCTTGGAGACCAATTTTGTTTTCCTTTGTTGTATAGTTTTGCAAAATTAAATGTATAAAGTTCACTTTAATTTAATTCCAGACAAAACGATGCCAGTTGTACGCAGACCTCATTTGCAAGCTTGGTTGCCTAGCGACGTTGCGAGATGAGGTTGTACCGAGGCTGGTAGCGCATGTTGAAGAGTTTTCCTCTAAATTGCGAGAAGTTTCTCAAGGTAAAATTATTTCACTTGAATCACCTAGTAAAGAGGATTTGTATACTGTGTATATTTCACGGCGTTATTTTAAGCTGTTTTGAACATGAAAAATATTTCGCTCTTTCACAGATAGCCGATCAATACGTCCCATGGTTCATCAGTACAAGAACGCTTGCCATGTATTGTGGGCCCTGGAGCAGATCTTAACCGAGACGTTACCAACAAAACCATTCTCTCCTTTTGGTAAAGCCTGGTGCACATTTGCGACATAACGACATAAGAAACATGTCACGCGAACAAAATTTAGTGGTTTCAAGAAGTTGAAGTCGTCAAAAAATAACATAAGATTGCTTTGGTGAAGTAATCTAATGAAGATCCATGGAAAATATTGATCGTTTCAATTATTTTCCGTACTATTTTTCATTGCAACATAACGTCCTTATGTCGCTAGTGTGCACCAGGCTTAAGACAAAAGTGCTCAATTGTATTAATACTTTCATGGATTGCATACTTCAGCTTTTTATTTAGACAAAAGGAAGGTGTCAGAAACAACTAACATCACTTGTACTTGTGGTTGCATTGCACTTGCTTTCGAAACCGGTCGTTTTTTTTCTGGACATATCAGCAAATAGCTCCCGTACGCTCAGCGTACCTATTTTGTTTTCTGGTCATGCGCCTGCAAATGGACCTTGTGTTGTTATGTCGCGCTGCATTTTCAATAGGATTTTGGGTTTTTCTGTTCCGCCACTCCAACAATCTAAGCCTATCAGGTCCTTGCCTTGTTCCGCCTAGTGCAGTCGACTGGCTTTCTGTCGCGATGAAAAACCAATTGAGTGCACTAGGGCGAAATGTGGGAAGGACCTGATAAGTTGGTTTTGACTGGCGGAACAGAAAAAGCAATATCAAACCACGTTTGGAAAATTCACAGCGCGTAACAACGGTTTTGTCTATAATTATTGTTAAATAGCCCACAACTACAGTCTGATACTGTAGATAAAGATTGAAAACCCAAACGATAATACAACGGCCAAAACGTTATGCAATGCATGGTTCCAGTACAGAAATTTTCATTATTTTTTTTGCCACTAATCACTTACTTATTTTACTGCATTACAGTTCAACAAGAGTTAAAGAGATGTCTGGATGGCTCTCTGCTCCACGTGTCTTGTACTTACCCACTCTATGCCTACTATATCTGGAGGATTCAAGGACTCATTTGCTTTTAAGTGATTAGAGCGGATTTCAGATGACCGCCGAAAGTAAGCCTGACTTGCGTCTGTACCTTGGCCAGGTCTTCATTCGCGAATCTGCCTGCTCAAGATCCTCTTGCATCATCACAATGGACTGTAGGAAACGGTGCCAGCCCCCCGGGGGGGGGGGGGGGGTCTCCAAAGTAAGAGTGATTGGGGTGCTCGTCGGGACATCGGGAAATCCACCCCCTAAAATATACCAGGACATAAACAATCCACCCCCTAAAAAATACCTTTTAAAACAAAATGACCCCTAAAAAATACAACAAACCTTATTTGTTATTGTTTATTGTATCTCATCTAGCATATCCCTTGTTTTTAGAGCTATAAAAGAAAGCCAGAAAACGTTTTGCTGCGGTCAACTAGACCGCAGCCTTCTCAAAGATGTTGTAAATCATCGCAAAACAAACTATGCAAACTTTGTCTTGGGACCCAGTCCAACAGAACAGGCGTCTTGGAATTCGGATTTGCGTTTAGTCAGCGTTTTTACTGGTCGAGAGCAAAGTGTTTCGTCTGTCAATCAGTCAGTCAAATTGCGAACGAAATCAAAACGCACCAATGCTCACGTCATGACTAAACGCAGTTCTGACCTAATTTAGCCTCCTGATTGGTTAGTTGTTGAATGGCTTTCATTCCTGATTGGCTAGTGGTTTTATTTGCGTTAAATTTTCGACACTCATCTGAAATTCGCTCTATTATAAAAGTACCGCACAAGCGTGCGATGTTCGAGGACAGAAAACAAGCTACAATCCCTCCATTGTAATTCCGCGCCAATTTTGTGACTATCCCAAGTCATCATTTTATCATCACACGCACTCACGGGAAGGTTAATTATTAAATACCAATAATTTATCGTTATTATAGAATATTTATTGTTTGCTATGTAGCAGTATTGTATTTATGATCCTTTTTATTGACTTGCCTAGTTTCGTACATGTTGGCAAAATTTATACAAAAAATATATTACAGTAACTAGGTATGATGACAAACATATTGCATTGAGTGTTTTACTGGGAAGTATGTCATTTGTACATTCCATATGAAATAAAAACTACATCCGGGACCTGAGGGGTGTATTTTTCATATCTTCACTAGTGAAGATATCGGTAAAAATAAATGCGCTTGGCGGTCGATTTTGTATCATCTTAGTTTCTCTATGTCTTTTGTGCGCTCGTTCGTAAAATATTGTTCTTGCCACTCGAAAATAAAACATATCTTTGCGCCACCGTGTTATATCCTCTATTAATACCACGCCACAGAAAATACAGCCAATCAGAATGCAGGAATGGCGTTGTATGTTCGGCGGTATTCCAGTCAACCTTCCCATCGTGCACTGCATTTACGTAAAACGTTGCCTTTAATTTTCTGTATCGTGGTATAAAATAGTTATACAATGAATTATCGTGGTATACTGAAGAATTTCCCACTTGTCACTTGTATTTTCTTAGCATATACACACCAGAAAATACAAGTGACGCGTGGGATATTCTGCAGTATACCACTCGAAAGCATTGTATAACTAGTATGTATGTAGGTATTAGTAACAAATATATTGCAGTATCTCTGCGTTGACTGAGGGTTAGCAACGCTTTTGTGTTAACGGTTTGGAACTGCTCGGCAATCGTGTTTGTATTCATTGGTAGAGCAATGTCCGATGAAAATTGAAAGTTGACCGATCATCGATATCGATATCGTTTTTTAAGTGAAATTCAGTGTGGAATTCACGAATCGAGTGAATTTTTCTTGAATCCCATAGCAAAGATTATTTTAGTGATATGATTCGAGGTTTGAACTTTCTTGGCACGCGGTTAACTTGTGTTTTGTTGATTTCAGCTTTTAGCCATTGAATTCCAAGTTAGAGCGGTTTTCGTAAGAATTAAACGGAGCCTGTCACCATACGCGCATGCTCCTGAGCGATCATTGATTCATCAGTAAAACTATGAGCTTCTGGTAAAACCCATTAGACCACCCTATCAGATAACTATTTAAGAAAGTGCAAAGCTAAATAAAAACATTGTCCGATGGATCGGGAAATATCGAAATTATATACGATTTGTTTTCGAAGTTTTTAGCCTTCGCTGGCCATCGTTACAGGACGACACATTCTCGAACCCAGAGCTCCCCCGTCTCGTCACCTCGCCGGGAAGGCTCTGGTGACAGCCATTGACGCATGCGCGAGATTTGATACAGAGCCGTTGAGAGAAAGCTTTCTGCGCATACTCTCACATTCAAAATCAGCCAATCAGCGAAGGTCCTCAAATGGATGTCACTAGAGCCTCCCTGTGATGAGACGAGCCGGGGAGCTCTGGGTACGAGAATGAGGACACTTCTTGAAAGCTTCAGGAACCTAGATTCCTCTAAGAAAATAGCACGAAAAAAGCGATATCCAACGGGTCGCGCAGCGACGAGGGCGATATCGCCTTTTTGAGTGTTATTTTCGGCGGAATCTACCGACTGAAGACTTTGAATCTTGAATCGTATGATATCTCGTCCTCAATTTCGACACAAAAGAGTTATCATACGATTCTGATGTAAAACCAGCAAACTAATCTAATCCTGTAGGTGTTTCTCGTCATCTCTTCTTGTTTCGTGATTGTCCATTTAACTTGAGGTCTGTCTCGAGATGTCCCTGTAATATTAACAACATGGACGTCAGAGAGACGTCAGGCAACTAACTTACGCCCTCATAATTGTCGAACAAACATTAAGAAATTCACCATTCTTTCCCAAGGTAGCCTGAGTATCAGGACCCTCCCCCTCCTCGAAAAAAAAAATGAGAAGGAGGGAGGAGGGCCTGACACAAATGCATTCAAAAGTTCATGTTCAACATTCAGAATCTGAATGCTGCGCTGATTGGCCAAAAGACAAAGGGACGCGTCACGTGAGTTAAACCGGAAGCGAAACTGGAAGCGTTTGCTCGTTCGATGGGAGAGAGGAATCTTTCGGGAACACGAACGCAAATATTTTAATAAATTCGTCTATTCAAATTCGGAATATGGACGAAAGAGAGTTTGAAGATGATGTAGAGTCTGGAATACAGTTTTTTTCCTGCTATACAAGTAAAAGAAGAGCAGACCGCGTGCCTCAAATTCTAGTAGTTTTGCCAACTGCTTTTGACAAACGCTAATTGTCCTAATTTATCAACGCCGATGCTGTACGCTAGCTTCTGGCTTTAGAAAGATGGAGAGAAGACCCTTACGAGTATCGTTACTAGGCCCGAAAGCAGCAAGTCTCGCTAAAAGCTAAGGGAATTTCGGCATCCCTCGAAGATCAACGATAACAAAGAAATCCTGCTCGGAAGCGCTACATTTTCTCCTAGCTCAGGCTAAATTGTTCCCGCAGGATTCGGCAGCTTTCGCTAGAAAAAACGGTCCTTTGAGCTCGTGATAAGCTTATGCAGTTCTGTAGTAGAAATTTCCTTTCGGAATTCCTGCACACATCGAGTCCCGCTCGCCGAAGTTCCCACGCAGTCCACACTTTCAAACAGGTTTCCCAAAATAACCGATCGAGCTCCAAGCTTTCCAGATACTTTTGTTGGAGAAAATAAGTGTACTGATCCGGATTTGTGCCATATTTAATAAGCTTGATCTTTTACAAACGAAAGAAGCAAGCAAGCTCGACTGTTTTGGTTTTGGTTCAGGGAAACGTACTTGAGCGAGACAATGGGCGATGACAGCTGACGACAATTTTTGATATGATTTTGACAGCCGCCTTGAAGGGGGTGGAAGGCGCCGCGACAAGTGATTGTGTCAGGCGTAATTCTATTTTTCCTCTCATTTTCTCACAGAAAAATAAAATTCCGCCTGATACTCAGGCTATTCCCAAGGTCCCAAAGTATGGAATGCTATTCCATCATCAATATCTTTTTCCCTTAGTCTTTTCTCTTTCAAAAATAAACTAAAAGAATTTTTACTAAATAGATCTTGACTCGCACACCCGTGACCCACACTTTTTCACTACTTAAACTGCAAGCTTTTCGTATTGAGGTGTCCTCTCTCGTAAAAACCTGCACGGTTTCTTAGAGGGCACCTCGCCACTCTTTTTCTATCTAGTTCTCTCATTTTGTAAATACTTTATTTATATAGTGGCAAATAAAATGAAATGAAATGAAAGAGACAGAAGGCAAATAGGCGGGACTCCTCTAAGTGCCGTCGAAAACAAAAGGGCGCCCTCCCTTGACGTCGCCGGTAAAACCAAAATTTAACCGAACTTCCCTGGTCGGATTTCTACGAAATTTGGATATGTTATTCCTACATATGTTTTTGACAATTCGTATCAAAAATTTCCCATGTTCCAATTTTTCCAGACCTGTTCGGGGATTTTTGAGGCTAAAAGGACCGGACTACGACGACAAAATATCCCGGTAAAATCCATCCAAACTTACAGAAATTGTAGAGAAGAAAGTTTGTTTCTATCGGCAATGGATGCCGCATGTTTGTCCCGGGCATGATTCTAAGTACAATAGAATCTTTTTCAGTGTTTTGCCAATAACAAGCAGCCATATGGCTAGTGCATACCTTGACGGCTGCCCCCACTGCGACGACGTCCAGCAGAAATGTATCATGCCCATATATGGATGGCAGCTCATAATATGTCACGCTTTGGTTTCCTGTGAGTCACGCAAATTAAAAAAATATATGTGAAAATGACACGTGACTATGACACAAAGTTCGTTAAAGAAACAGATGACGTCAAGTAACTAATCTGTCTTGTTTTATGTTACTCTTTGATTTCCTGTCAAAATAATTCACAATCATTGCCATATAGTTCCCCCTCTACTAACTATGAGCAGGCAAAAAGAAAATGTCCTTTCCAAGTCGGCACGTTTTTAATCTACGGCGCGCCCTAATAAACAATCGCTATCGTCTGCGTGTGGTGTGAGTGAGTAAGATCGTAATAAAATCAAAGCCACGCTGTGGAATCCTCGTTGATGATGTGCAAATGTTCGAATAAGTTTGATACTCTTATGCTTATGTTGTTATCCGTTATCCCCTTTACATGGGGAGGTATATAAACTCTTGGAGAAGGAAATATTGACACAATTCGTCACACCTCGCGGGGGAGGCTCTGGTGACAGGCCATTTCAGAGTTTTTGCTGATTGGCTGATTTTGAATATTAGGGAATCCGCAGGGAGCTCTAAGATTGAGAATAGCCCATGTACATGGCGACGAAATGGCGACTGGTCTAGAAAGCTACCAGAAGCACGCTTTGCGGATCATTTTTCCAGGGCTTAATACCCTTAATATAATGGCTTAATATGATAGGTGCAAGGCCATACTTGCTAGTATATAGGATACAGGAATTGTTTGTTCTTAGTGCTCTTGCTCAAGTGTAAAAGGTCTTTACCTGCTTCTCGCAGAAGGTGCTCCAGCTCTCGTTGTTGCGTAACCGGGAAAAAGCACATCAGACTGCACGCCGAGCACCTACAAGAACAGGGGAATGCTCTTATCAAGGCGAAACTAATATAACAACAATCATGATCACCACCAACAACAACAACATCGACATCAACAACAACAATATCGGCGACAACATCAACAACAACAGCTTCATCATCAACATCAACAACATCAACGACAAACATCAACAACAACAACAACAAAATCAACGACAACATCGACATCAAAACAACAACGACAGCATTAACAACATCAACACAACAACGTCAACGACAGCATCAGTAACAAAAACAACAACAGCGACAACATCATCAACAACAATCAACAACAACATCATCACCACTAGTTATTATGTTTGATTCAGAAAGCATAGTTCGCAGAATTATGAAAACCGAGAAACCTTGATGCGCAATCAAAAACCAGCATAACAGCACCAACGTCACTGCTTACAATTATCAACGCCAGAATTTATATTGTCACTGTGTTTGCCAAATCATCATCATCACTTTTTCATACCAAAGTGGGGCACTTGATGCGAGCCACGCCATCTTGTAAACAAGGTAGCCCCTCTCCAAGGTCGAACAAATCCATGGCCTGAAAAAAGTGGATGAAAAACAAACGTTTCATAGTTTAGTAAATATTTCCCATTCACCTTCATTTCCACTAATGTATTGATGAAATTCTTCCTTGTGGCATCTGGTAGTGGGGGCAACTGATATCCTTTTTTATGGATCACGTAAGCTTATATATATTTTATGGAATCACAAACTTGTTGGTTTCCTCGACATAACCTACCTTAGAGATATAGAGAAAGGAGTTTGGGTCATATTTCACGCAAAAGCTATCACCCTGAAAAGAAATACGAAAGTAGAGTTGAGAAGAGCGATCAAACAAGGATCGTTGAAATGCCTTCTGAATGCATGCGAAAATCTCCCTCGCCCATCCCACCTAAGTCCATCCCCTAATTCCGTTATAACAGAAAGTCCCCTGACTAAAATACAAACAAAAAGCGTCCAATTGTGATAGGGTTCGGATGATTATCAGGAAAAATGAGGAAAACGAAAAGATACTATCAAATTCTCACGATGCTGGAGCTTTGGGAGCTAACAGGTATAGGGTGTGGCTTCCAAACTGTACCTGATAGTCCAAATAACTCTCAATTTCGAATTCGGGACAGAAACTTGGAGACAAGCACTCTGTTTGCTCGATTCTTTTCCTGCCAAACCTTTCTTCCCATTCAGGTCCACTTCGATATGTTATCGTTGCCACCTCCCTGAAGATAAAAGAGCCAAGTAGTAGTTACAGTTAGCTAACTGCAACTGTAGGTAAAGTAACTCTTTGCAGGGGCGCCAAGAAAGCACTTGCTTAAAAATCTTTCTCCAAGAATTTAACATTCCCGTATGACTAGTTTTCCAATTTTTCTAAGGCTAAAATTTACGCTATTATCTACTTTTTAGATCTAGCCCCCGATAGTCATTTTCGCTTTGGATTTTCAGGTTGAGTCAAAAGCCAAACTGTGAAAAGGAGGGGGAAGGGCATTTACCAGCAAGGCCCTAGTGTACGACTCTGTCTGGATGGCGATGTAAGCCAGCCAATGAAGGAGCACAAGGACAATTCGAAATTGTTTGGCTTGATACTGGCCTGTCCCATTAATGGCCATTCTAAATTCATTTCGCCTGCAGGAATCTTAAAAGTTCTACGAATGTCTCCTCCTCGAATGGTACCTGTTTTAGCCGGTGCATTTCCAATGCCCCGAGGCGCGACTCACCCCCTGAAACGCCTTGGGAAACACCCCGAAATTATTTGTGATGATTGGCCGTGGTAATTTTTGGGTGCTAAGAATCACATTCCAGTATCTTCTATTCGTGAATTTCTTAAAGGATCTGTCTAACCCTGCCAATAATGCATTGCTTTGTCAATCATATGATTTACATGATTCATCGCATCAGAAACTCTGACTTAATGCAAAGGATTCTACTATTACAAGTTTTCTTGCGCTTGTACAGTAAAATGTTGTTGAGTCTCTGATATTGAAAATGGTGGCGAAGCAGTGGATTATGGGCAGGTTGAGAGGGATCCTTTTATAAAGGTTGATTGGTGTGCTTGGTCTGTCTGTCTGTCATCTCTGTCTGTCTGTCATCTGTCTGTTTGTCATCTGTCTGTCTGTCATCTGTCTGTCTGTCATCTGTCTGTCATCTGTCTGTCTGTCATCTGTCTGTCTGTCTGTCATCTCTGTCTGTCGGTCATCTCTGTCTGTCTGTCTGTCATCTGTCTGTCTGTCATCTGTCTGTCTGTCATCTGTCTGTCTGTCATCTGTCTGTCTGTCATCTGTCTGTTTGTCATCTGTCTGTCTGTCATCTGTCTGTCTGTCATCTCTGTCTGTCTGTCATCTGTCATCTGTCTGTCTGTCATCTCTGTCTGTCTGTCTGTCATCTGTCTGTCTGTCTGTCATCTCTGTCTGTCTGTCATCTGTCTGTTTGTCATCTGTCTGTCTGTCTGTCATCTGTCCGTATGTCTGTGATTTGTCTGTCTGTCATCTGTCTGTCTGTCTGTCATCTGTCTGTCTATCATCTGTCTGTATGTCTGTTCATCTGTCTGTCTATCATCTGTCTGTCTGTCATCTGTCTGTCTGCCATCTGTCTGTCTATCATCTGTCTGTATGTCTGCAATCTGTCTGTCTGTCTGAAATCTGCCTGTCTGTCATCTGTCTGTCTGCAATCCAACTGTCTGTCTGTCATCTATCTGTCTGTCTGTTGGTCATCTGTTTGTCCATCATTCTATCATACCTTGCATGTTTCATGCCCAGCCTTGGGAACTTGTCAGTATCATAGTAGAATCCTTTGTTCCAGTTTGGATCACTCATCAACACACGGCGCTGAACATAGCGGAGTGCAATGGATGCTGGATGTGACTGAGCACATGCTGATATTGTTACTATTCTTAAATTTAAAGCACATACTATCACACAAGACATAAGTAATAATTACACCAAGTATAAGGTGTTACTGCGGCAGGAAAATCAAAGTACTTAAGCCTGCGAGAGCTGACACCACTAAGCTCTCACCGAAAGAGACTCCTGCAAAGAAGCATCTGCATGCTCATAAAACATTCTATACTGGTGATGTACTTTGACCCAGATCTGGTAAATTAAGAGGTCAGTTCAACGAGACAAAAGTTAATTTTTATAGCACACAAAACACTCTATAGTGAGAAATTCAAATAAGATGAAAAAGGTGCAAATAAGTTTAACTGGCCATGCAATTATTTTGAACAGATCTGCATCAAAACAAGTCATCAGTATGGAATATTTGGCATGAGAACACAGATGCCTCTTTGCAGGAGTCTCTATCAGTGAGTGTTTGGTGTCCGCTTTTGCAGCTACACAGAAGTGCTGCTATGGGCAAACTTGTGAATATTGATGATTCTGATGATGTCACATTGCATAGACAGCTATATGCTCTCAGCTGCAACATGAATAATCAGGGAAGAAATAATTCAGAATCATAGGAAAGCCTGGAATCCTTACTTGAATTCATAAATCCTGATCTTTTCTCTTTCTAAAGTTACTGCAGGGGCGTAGCCAGGAATTTATTTGGGGGGGCTGGATAGTGAAAACATGGGACGAAAATTTTCAAATTTCCTCCAGCAAATACAGTAACTAAAGGTATGGGGAAATCCCTGAAAAAGGGGGAGGGGGCACCGCCCCCTGTGCCCCCCTGGCTACACCCCTGTACTGTATCACAGAGTGTAAAGAAGTAACACTATGTCTAAAAAATTCCACCATCTTGCCCTGATTACAAGCCACGATGCACCTGGTACCTGGCAGTGCCTGTAGCAACTACAGTATATTATGAGCAAATTCAGAGAAAGATTGAAAAAAGTATTGAAAAAATCAGACCAGGAGAAAAGTAGTTTCCTGGAAAATTGGGTGCAGTATTTTTTTCTTACCTGTTTACTCTGTCAGGAAACATAGTGGCAGCCCTGAGTGACTGCATTCCACCTAGAGATGCCCCAACCACTGCATGGACCTGTAAATGTTGGCAAAAAAGAAGAAGAAAAGCAGTTTAGATGGGGTACTTCACAGGACAGGTTGAACATAGGGAGATGCATAAATTTTACACTTTTTTGGAACACCATTTTCTTACATGAGACAGTCCAGACACAAAGGGAGCTTGACAGGGTGGGGGGAACTCTAGACTCTTTTATTTTACCTTTTGTCCCAAAAGCAGCAGCGTAGCCAGGAATTTCTGAACTGAAGGGGAGGGGGGGGGGGGTGCGGATAGTGAAAACTAGCCTGCTTGCAGGCGGTACTGAGTGTTTTTATAGCGGAAAACCTGGTTCGTACGATGACCGGGCGCCATCTTGGAATTTTGAGGCGCATCCGCCTGCAAGCAGGCTAAGTGAAAACATGGGACTAAAATGCTCAAATTTTCTCCAGCAAATACAGTAAATGTATGGGAAAATTTATGAGAAAGGGGGGGCCCTGGACCCCCCCTAGCTACGCCCCTGCAAAAGGGTTTTTTAGGGGCACAAATTAATATCTAACCTGTGTATTCTTTGGGAATGGAGATTCACATAGAATTCTACATTGAACAATCAGCTCAAGCAAGCAAGCTTAAGTGTAGGCTTTTCTCACTCTTATCTCAATGGGATTTTTGCATGGGGAGCCTCAATTTCTGTCATGGGATTTTGGGGGTTCAATTTTTGCCATGTTTTTTAAAGGAAATGGGGGGGGGGGGGTAGCACATTGACCATGGATTTTGGAGATGTTGTTGACGCCTCATTCACAGCTCCAAAACACAAAAAGGCCATAGTTTAACCAGGCAACCTTTATTCTGGGCCTAGGGGCCCCAGGCAAAAATACCTTATCAATCCCAAGATTATCTAGGAGCAGGAACTGGGCAACTACCATGTCCCCCACAGTAACAATAGGGAATGTTGTCGCATAAGGCTGTAAAAAAGAAGAAAAGGCAAGTGGCAACATTAATTAACTGTGTTCACATTTCCTAGCTTCCACCTGCTCAGCTGGGGAGTATGTGGGAAAACTCTCTTACCACAAAATGGTAGTTGCTTACGCCCTTAGCTTAATGACCCAGAAGGCCATGACCAGAACTAACTTCCCTGGCACAAAAACATTCAGAAGGGGTGGTGAATGGTCATCTGGAAAATGAAGAATCTCACAAAATTCTAAGGGATTCTCAAAATTCCAGATTTTTAGAGAGCTGTCTTGCAATCTTGTTTTCAGACTAATGAAAGCAAAACTAAAGAGAAAATTAAATTTTGCAGCCTTAATCTTGTTGTCTTCACATTTACCATTCAACACCCCTATTCGGGAATTAACAGAAAGACAGAGGACAGACAGACATTTTCTAGCTGTATCTTTGGTATTTTAAATTTACAATTAAGGGTAAGGCACAGGTGCTGTCCATGCCTTTGTTTAGAAATAGTATTACCTCCTTTGTAATAGGATTAAATGAAGATGGACCACTGAAACATAGGCAATAAAAATACATGGAATTCTCATTATTTCATTAATCAATATTGACATTTCATGATCAGTAGCATTGTGTACTTCCAGAAAAGATCCATACCCCCACTCACTGCTGGAGAGAAACCTCCTGTGAATTTCCTGTGTAAAACTTGTTGCTCTCTAGAAGCAACCTGCAGGAAGAATTCCAGGAGTCGGGAAGGGGTCAAAAACACAATTCCTTACAACCTTTTCTATTTTTCACTGTTTTTTATAGGTTTGGTGTTTGTTAGCATTAAAGGCCCATCACCAACCGAGAGCCTTTGCGGACTCTTAGCCAATCAAAGCACCCGAAAAAAAAAAATCAATTTGAAAACAAAAAAGGGGGCAAAGGCTCCCGGTTGGTAATGGGCCTTTAAGGTCCCCTCAGTGGTAGGGTATGGACCATTTTTTTATGGAATGACACCATTGCACAACAATATTACTAAGGTTTTCATTATTTTGCGAACTCTGCACTGAATAGTTAATTATGCTTTCAAAGCATTCCCTGAATCAAACATTTAAGCAACCCGAGGTGTTTGTGTGGTACTAGGTACTAGTTAAGGTATATTTTTCATTCATATTTATTAATCCTCGAGTTGATTGAAACTATATTCTAGTTCTGTGATGAAAGGAAGCTGCAAAAACACAGATTAACACTGTTGTTTCAGGGTTCACAGAATTATGAAAAAGTCAGTAATGACATTTTCTAGTAATAGATGGAGACCACACCTTGATCCATAGCATCCTCCAACTATGTTGGTGCATATGATAAAGAATTTGTCTGTATCTAAGGCACAACCTGGTCCAATAAAGTTCTCCCACCATCCTGGATTTGGATTTGCCTAGAAGATGACAAATAATATATTCATCTCACCAATTGTATATACAAATCAAGCAGACAGACAACATAATTAAGTCATTAAATTATTTGCACCTCTTGGCACACAAAAAGGCATTCCTGTGAGAATAGAGCCGGACTTCCATAAAACTGAGTCAAGGGGTTGTGCTTCCTGATTGCCTTGTGACCTCTTGTTTCGCGTGGCCCCTGGGCTCCCTGCATATCCCACACCTCATTGGCCTGCATTTATAGTTGCTCTTGAGTTGTATAAACTCTCACATTTTCTCTCCTGTCCTCCTTCGGGTAGGTGAGTTTAGTGAAAATGTATGAAAACTTGGCTGTACTTCCAGTACCTAACCCCAGCTTATCAGACAATGAGTTTAATCTGAAATAAACCAACCTCATGGCTTCTAGCATGTGAAGAAGCAGAGAGTCCAGTGCACAACAGTATCACATTACTACGATCCTTGTTCAGCTTGCCCCACGTCTCATAAGCCAACTCGAGCTCTGGTATAACCCTTCATTGTACTCAAAGTAGAAAGGCTTGTCGTAACAGAATGTCTTGTATCCGGAGTTCACTTTGGAGTAAACTGGATCTATGCCTGCACTCCCCTTAGACCTGATGTAAAAACATGTAGATGGCTAAGCAAAAATTTGAATATTAATTTTTGATAGGCAAGGGTAGCAACAGTTCATGTGTGCAATAAAGGTAGTTTCCACGTGCTAATTGTTTTTAAAATAATATTTCTGTTTTTTAGCTACACACACAAAGACAACATAGATATAGATGCAACAGCAATGCATACGTACATGTAATAATGGGTAAATTAAGAGAAATAAAACAAAAACTCGCTAATTTAATACTAATGCATATTCACTTATTATCCAATGAGAGAATTATCGCACAGACAGTAACAGCAGGGCCCTCAGTAGGGACGCTGCTGGTCCTATTATTATAACTCCTGGGCAATTTGATGAGTCATTGTGGTCAGCAAGGTCGTCAACAAAACAGAAAATGATTACAAGGCAATTATTCGAGCTGAAACTGGATATCGTAGGGAGACAGTAAAAACAAATAAATTTCACTAAAAAGCGGATGTTTTCATCTGAAACAAAAAGTATAATTTCCGTTTGGGATTTAAAAAATCATGTACAACATACCTCGGTGATAGTTCAGTCAAGCAAGGGAACGATGTGTCCGAGCCTTTGAAATCGCGAGCAAATTCCGGGATTTTGACTTGTGGTTGATCAGAAGTTGAGCTTTTATGACGAGTAGCGGCAACATTAGCTCTTGCAAGTCGGAAAAGTCCACGAGAAATCTTGGGAACCCCAGGAATAATTGAACTTGTAAATCTTGCAGCCATGTTTTCGCGAGAATTGAAGTAGACCTATAAGTAGAATCGAACGATCGATCAGCTCTCAGAGGTCACGCATGTAAACAAATGTTACGAGAATGTCTTTATCTGGACCTCGTGCCGTTGTTAGCTCCGCCAGTGTAGATGTAATACTTGCAGCTTTGGAAAATGGTTCTGTGCAAGGTTCTGATTCGATTTTCCAGACAGAATTTGTCGATCAAGGCCGCTCGTGTGCGACTTCCGAAGATCGCTTGCTGTTGTTAAGACGTGATCAGCACGTGGTCACGTACCATGACAAAGCAACTGATGATACAGACTTTGACCCTGTCTACATGACTGGGATTTAGCCTCGTCCCCAGGCTACCCCTTTCATGTCAGCTCCATGATGCTTTGCGCACCTAGCACACTTTCCAATATGGCGGCCGCTCTTCGGCGGGCAGCAAAAGCCAATAACGTCATAGCCGGGCAAAGCGTGACAGGCCCGCCGAGTAGCCTGGGGACGAGGCTAGATTCATTCCTCAGGGCGCGGAGAGCTCGTTGACGGAGACAAATAGACTGCTTTAGCAGCCCCACCCTGAGCGAGGGCGACCCTATTGAAGTGTTTCTTCAAGGATTATATTATTTTGGCCTGTTTTTGTCCTCAAACATGTACACTGTTGTTTTGCGTGACGCATCGTTACTTTTTTGTTTCTCACGGAAAGTGAGGAATCGGGGAATGGAGTGCCAATTTATCAAAGAGGAGTGGAATAACGAGGGGCAAACTATTTTTAGGTTGAACGTAATAGGCTGAAGTATACAGTTAAGCACACTTTTTTCTTGATATTTCATCGAATAAATCAGTATTGTGTATTTTTTTTGTAAATATTCTAGGCTTACTATTATAAATTGTACTTTAAATTGGGGGATAACATGCTCCCAAGAAAACTAAAAATTAACTTGATTTATAACTTTGATAAAAATCAATTAATATGTATTGCACATTTTCAACAAAAAGGGCAATGACTATATTGACTTAGTCAAATCACACTAGTGGTCTATTGTCAGTGCTGCATTCTGATTGGTTGAGCTACTAGTAGGCTATCAGTTATAGCCTACTAGTAGCGAAAAGTGTTAGATTTGAAAGCCAGAAAATCGCAAATAACCAGACCAGAAAACGTTTTTTTGCTACATACATTGACCTACTAGTGTGATTTGACTAAAACAATTATTCCTCTCGCCCTCATGGCCTCTGAGTCAATAGCCCATTCGGCCTTCGGCCTCATGGGCTATTGACTCAGAGCCCATTCGGGCTCGAGGAATAATTGTTAATTAGCCACATTGATGAATATCGTCATACTTATTTGGCTATCATTTTTTGTCACTTTTTGTTTTGAACATAGTTTATTGCTTTCTCTTTTCTTATTACCCACAGAAGGGTGTTGAAAAGTGACCCCCCTCCCCCCCACCCCTCTGGAATTTCCAATGGAAAATACAGTATTTTTATGGAAGAAATAAGGAAAATTGACTCCCTCACCCTCTGGATGAAACTGTATACTGCTATAAACTACTGAAACCGAAACTGAACCTAAAGCTCATATTACCTATTTTAAGTTTATCTAAAAATATCCCCATTACAGATGCCAATCTTTTATTTCTTAAATTTGAGCCCTTACATATTATTCTCAGTTAGTAAGGTAATCAATACAAAACCCATAACCAGCATGAGGTGAGTGAGGCACTTGCCTTGGTAAAAATTGACTATTTTCGATATTATGTATTTTATATATTTTATTTTTATGAATGAGCACATGTCATTCTATGGTTAACTCTTCCTCTGTAATGTTTTTTTTTCTGGTTACAGCCCTGTATGGGGCTCTTTCTTGGTGTTGCAAGGCACAAGAGGTACCATAGAACGAAACAATAAGATGGAATACAATAGCTCCAATCCGAAATACAATACATCTTGCAACATCAAGAAAGACCCCTGTATGGTAACTAGTTTTGATGAAAGATGTTCGCTCCTTGAGGAACAATCCAACGTGGGAAGACCAAAATACCCCCCCCCCCCCAAAAAAAAAAAAAAAACTCTGACTACTTTGTGACATCATAGTTCAATAGTAACTACAGTGAGTATGTTGGAAGGTCGGCAATGTATCTTAACACACCTGCCAACCCTGAAAGTTCCACAATTGGGAGATTGTATTTGAAATACAACAACTGTGTATGAGAAAATCACAAGGAATACACCTGGTAGATATACAGTAAATAATATATGGAATTTTTTTAAATTCTTTTCCCAGGAGCCTAGGCTATCTTTACATGATCCCAGGTTGAGCGCTGACCCAGGTTGGGATGCCAGCCGGGGATGACAATCATTTTGCCCAAGGTTTGGTAAGAGTCCCAAGGTTTGGTAAGCCATGTTGGGTGCCATGATCTTGCAATGGCAATGGTGATTGTATGCATGTATAGAGCGGATTTCATATGAATATAGTGAAACCAGTCACAAAGCAATTACACCAATTCTGAATAATATCTGTAAGAGTAATTCCAAAGTAATTGCGAATTATTCATGACATTAAACTGTAATCTGCTCTGTAGCTATCAATTTATTTCAGCAACCCGGGTTGGCTAGTGCATGCATTTATATGAGACAACAGATCACTGTGTGTATTTCCCAACCGGGGCAACCTGGCACGAGAATAGGGTTGCCCTTTGATGAAAACTTACCCGGGCTGAGCACACCTTTCGTGTTAACACTTACAATGGATTATGAGCAGAAGGGCTGATCAGAGTTTGTCAACCCAGGTTGATGCTTACCTTGTAAAGATAGCCCGTAAAGATAGGGTAAAAAACTGTGAAATCCAGAAGAGTTTGCAGGCATGTCTAAAGCACTAAACTTCCTTTCATTTCCCATGTTGTGTAATCTTATCTAGTCCTTGTAGTTCTTGTAATCCTCCAAACACGACTTTTATGTGTGCTTTGATCCTTGCTGAATCTTTACCAAGTTTCTCAGCAGACTGTCTTAGTTGCTGGCATTTATTTTCGATAAATTTCAGAGCTTCTGGCAGAGTAAATTCTACAAAGAACCCAAAACCAACAGCAACGAAAATCCTTGAGGGATCCTGAACAGTTGCTTGACAGTAAAAGTTACACCCAAGGTCAATTTTAGTTCTCAAATCCTTTCCTTCTAAATCAGTGCGTTGTATTTGTTCTATTGAACTCTTCAGTTGAGTATATTCCGAAATCTTTGCATATATTTCGTCTTGTGCTTTGAAGACTGTTTGTAAATCTTTTGTAAGTCTTTCTTCTATAAATTCCTCGTATTTTCTAACTTTTTCTTGCACGTTCAAACTTTGCTCATTTCCCTCCGCCATTTTGTTGCACCTTGGCCCAGTCTCCAGCGACTTACCACAGGAAGACCACGATGACCCCAAGAGATTAATCCGACGTTACTCATTCGAATGAATCGAACGCAGCCAAAGAAATAAATTTTAAAATGTCCTTCCACATAATAACAGGTTTTTTTTATCAAAACGCAAGAGACAATGCTGGAATATGAAGTTAACTTATTTTGCTGGGAAATTTGGCAAAGTAAGCTTTTGATTAAATATAGGTTCGTATCGTTTACCAAAACTAAGCGCGTAATGATTCCTTGTGTACCAGCTCAAATTTATTTGACATTTTTTATACCATTCTGTCAAGGCGTCCTGTGGTAAGTATTGGCAGAGCTAGACTAAGTTCAACTCAAAATGGCTGCTATAAAATCCCAACATTCCTTGCGAGCTCACCTTGCTCATGCGCATTCGGCTTCGGCCGATGTCCGCCAAAATGGCGAAAAAACTTTAGCCTAAAAAACCTATTATTTTTCACCTTATTCCTAAAGCTGCACTATTTATTTTCTCTGATTTCGTAGATTAATTGTTACTTTTTACAATGGCTGGATTTGAGAGAGCTGGGTTGCCTGGTAGTGAATATATTCGACAAGCTTTGACAAGCTCTTCGGACATCGCATCTACTATAGAAAACTTCCAGCACGACAATGGGATCTTACTACCTTCTTTGCAATCTGCACTGCCATTCTTGGACTTACATGGTGTCAGAAGGCTAGATTTTCATTCCTCTGTTATGGATCACCTAAGAGAAAGTGTCTTAGACAAAGTGAGAAATTTGGAGAAGAAAAAGCTTGAAGACATTTTGGAACAATCTTTCCCCTTTATCCATGTGGACGAACTGAGGCCAGTTGTTATGGAGGTGATGAAGCACCTACCAAAAATAAATGAGGAGTGTTTAGAACACATTGCTACGAACCCAAAACTTTACGAAGAGTGTGCTATAGAAGTAAAACGGCAAATCTGGGTAAAGCACCACCATTTATTTGGAGATGCAGTTGGTCCATTATTAAATCAGTACATAGAAGCTAAATACACAACCTTACACAACACTGAGGCACAAAACTCACATAACTTTTTCTCTGTGCCCTCTAAGACTAGACGTCAACATTCTATTGTTCAAGGCTTAGCTAAAATGATTGGCAAATCATTGTCTTTGTATAATCTTGTACTGCAGTTCTTGAGGACTTTGTTTTTGAGGGCACGCGAGGTTCATTACTGTACATTACGGTCTGAGCTTCTCATGGCAGTCCATGATCTAGAAGTCAAGGATATCAAAGATGTTGATCCTTGTCATAAGTTTACTTGGTGCCTAGATGCATGCATCAGGGAAAAGAGCATTGAAGGAAAGAGAATCAAGGAGTTGCAGGGATTCTTGGAGATTGCAAAGAAAGGAGAAGAGAGAGTTTTAGGGTGTGTAATATATTATAAATACCCAGCTTTGCTGTAGTTGCTTTTACTGAGAGTTGCACATGCTTTGGGTTTTTACTAAGTAGGGCTTGAAAACATGTGTCACAAAACTAGAAACTCTAGCCCTAAGTTGTCGATAAATCTTCCTATACCAGCGGTTTTCATACACAATGATATACATGTAGAAGCCAGATACTTGTTATTCATACAAAAAAAACCCTGGATTGTGAACGCACCAGCTGATATTAACATGTATATTTTCTACCTCTCGTCACATAATTAAATTTGCATAAAACTTTGATCTTACATATCTCATTAGCCTAAAAAGATATGGAAGCAAAATATATGTTCAAGCAGAACTTTAAGTCCACATTCTCTCCTCTCAGGAGTGATATGCACCATCAACTGGTAGCCTTTGCGCCCCATGTGCTTTTGTTTTTCAAATTGATCTACTGCTTTTTCGTCTGCTTTGATTGGCTAATAGTCTGCAAAGGCTACCAGTTGTTAATGGGTCTTTAAGGTTTGCCTTCTGTGTGACTAAAACGTCTTCCAACTGTGAAATACTGATGATCCCTGCCATATCCATTTCAAGCATATTGTCATTGCCTAAAATTATACCTAAAAGTATTTGTGTTCTGTTTCTGTAGTGACATAGCCATGATTCTGTGCGACCCATTTGCCATTAACACTGTCTCCAAGAGTATAATCAAGTTACTTCAGAGACTCGTCAACAGCGATGGGCTACCAAGAGTGAGTACCAGTACAGAGCTAGAAATCTTACTTATCCGATATATGTCCATTAGAACCTTTTTCTTGGTTATCTTTATCTTGGCCAGACACATCTAAAAATTTGTTCCAGACATTTGGCGATTTTAATCAGACAATATCCGATGACCGGCAGTAATTTCCAGCTCTAACAGTTCCTTTTCGTAAAAATGCTCATGAGCCAATCAGAACATGACAAGAAATAGGTACCCCAAGGGTACACAAGTCTACAGTGCATGGCAAATAGAGTAATTTTGTAGTTATGCAAGTTATGGTCCAATGGTTGTAATTCCTAGTGTGTGTTTTCTGCTGCCATAGAAAAAGTGGACTTTCAAATTTATTCACACTTGTGACATAACACCATCAACATAGAGTATTCATGAGGATTCCACAGCATGGCACGCATGAACACAGATGATAGCAATAGTCTACAGTACCCTTTTTCTAGGGTGATCTGCCAAAAAGAAATCAAATATAACTGGCAGCTGGGCTGGCTATCAATTTTGTGGTAAAAAGCTTATTCAATTATTGCTTCTTGACAAGCAATTGTGGCTAAATAAATTATTTTCATTTTTTGCTTTAGTCTAGTGATGACATTGGATTTCTACTGCGACTGCTGAATCTTGGTCTCTCTGCTTGGGAAATGATAGAAAAGCAAGCTTTTAGAGAGACGTCGGTGGTGAGTAAGAAAAGATAGCATATTACAAGGAGTCACCAGTAGTGCGCTTGGCGTGAGTAGGAACTTGAGGACCTTACAAGAAGTGAAAATGCATCTTGGCAACCATTGCTTATAGTATATCTTTGTCTCTCACTAGAATGATGACCTAGCCAGTAGATTCCTACCCTTCATTATGTCCCTAATGGTGGACAGTTCACTGAGTGCGCTCAGCGGCAAGGTCCCTGAGGAAGACATTGAGGAGGACTTAGTCTCTGATGGCCGACAGCTAGCGCAGAACTTTATGAATATGATGGTATCTAATAAAGTTGCATTCACCCTTGCATGGAGTTTCCTGGTACATCTGCTCAACCAGAAAGAGAGGTAGGCCACTGTGATCAAATTTGTGTGGGGGGAGGGGGGATATGCCGCAGAAAGAACAAAGGGAGCTGCGTACCCCCCTGGCGCCTTCTAGTCACCAAATGGGGAAGTGGTCACCATAATAATAATAGTAATAACGGATTATGCAAGGTGGCTCTTGTCCAGTGCACCCGGTGACATGGTATCAGCATCCCAGGGTTCTTTTACGTCCCTTTTGAATTGGATATGGAAGTAGGAAACACAAGCTTTTTACAGCCCACAGTGAAGCCTTAACTCTACTCGCAGCAGGAATGAAGAGAAAAAATTTCCACATCCCTGGCGGCAATCAAACCCAGGCTACAGCAGTGAGAAGCGAGCGCTGTAAGTAATGCTGTGCCGCCGTGCTTCCCTAATAGAAAACCATATAGAAATGTGGCTGCCATCTTTTCCTCCCAAAGTAATCCTGTTGACAGCTAAATTTGAGGAGGTCATTTTCTGAAAAACCTACAGACTGGAAAGGTAAGTCGCCACTTTAACTTTCTTGCTTTCTTCCCTCTTAGAAATGCAGTATTCAATGTTCTACCATGGTATGTCTCTCCATGCCAAGCCCGCCCATTAGAGGAGATTGAACTTCACACCTTCATCACTGCTCTAGTAGGCATGCAGGATGAATTTGCACATGCAGACTTTGCTGATCTGGTGTTTGATAACTTCCTATTGGGTCTAACAGCACAGAGTTGTGCAGCAAGGCATACTCTGCGGCTGCTTTGGTATATCTACCCTAAGATGGACTCACACAAGGTGATACACATTCTAACAGCAACTCAGCCTAGTAGCGAGGTATGTAGAGAGGTGTGGGAGGCAGAGAATCCAAATTCTGCAAGACTGGACTTTCTAAGTAAACACACCATCCACACCATTTTGGCTCAGTGATTTTGGGTGTTTCCATAGAGCAAAAGGCTGATTCAAGAAGCAATAATTTGTCCAATGTGTTTGGTTCATATAGCAGAAAAAAAGGCATAAAATCTGACTGGACTCTGGACTCAAAATTAGCATTATTCGCTTTTCAACACCCTTCCATGGGGGGGGAGGGGATGGATATTTTCTGGAACCACACAATTATCCATGCAATACCTTACCACATCCAGTTCTTGTTTCTAGTTTCCTTTTCATGTTTAACTCGTGCCTTTCTCCATTTTAGCACTCAGAAGCCATCCATGAGCTCCATGCCCAGTTAGTCGACCGCATTGCCAACTCCAACCCCTCCACCCCCGGATCTTCATCTCAGGACCAGCCATCGTCCGTCTCCTCCCTCGGATCATCATCCCACAGTCCTCTAGAGTATATGCAACCATCAAGCTCATGAAAAATACTGCATGTACTACCCTCACTGATGTTAGTTATGGCACTCCTTGGTGTCAGACCAGGGCCAGCAAAGTGTATCACCCATGTGGCCTACCCCTCCCTAGCAATACTCCAGTCCAGTGCTGTCGCCTGGATCTGTATAGAGACTACTCTGGTGTAGTACCAATACCTCAGGGCCCACTTAGCTCAGCTTAACCCTTTCCTGTAGGAGTTGTAGGCCCATTGCAGCATCCTTTCCATGGCACTCTAATCTACCCCCTCCCCCTGCCCCAATCAACACCCAAACAGGGCCAGTCACAGTTTTCTGTCCGATTGTAAATACTGTGCGCTGTAAAATGCTATCTTCCAAAGTCGTGTAAAAACTAAACTAAAATGTAAAGTATGTAAAGTTTTGTTAAAGGTTGAAACAGGAAAAACTGTACAAGCCATTCGTGTTCGTATGGAACTCCAAAGAAATAAAATCGTTTGTTTATACAAGTGACGTTAGCCTATTGGCTACTTCACACGCTGCAATTTGTCGCGTCGATTTCTTGAAAGCTTTGTGCGGTGTAGTCTGCTTGGCAGTCGGGGTTTTTACCGCGGAAATCCCCGGAGTTGGTGATCGTGGCTATCATCTTGGATTTATTATTTTGTCGCTTTGTAAAAATAAATCGAAAATGCGGCCACCATCAGGAACTGCGGGGTTTTCCGCGGTAAAAACACCGCCTGCAAGCAGGTTACATACATTCTGAGAAATCTGTGACAACACACTCTTTTTTTCGTGTCAGGCCTGATTTCCCTTCTGACAAATCAAATGAATCTCGATTCAAGAAAGAATCGGTCCGGCAAAGCGATTATCAAGAGTACACAAACATCCACAGGCATCTATGGCGTGCCTCACGAAAGCGTGGATATAAAATAATGTCAACTACACACAGGCCTGTAGGAACCTCCCTAGGGGCTTAGAAAAATCAGGTTTTTGGTCGCAAAATAGGTTAGGAAGCACCACCAAATGCTATAAATACAGTTTATACAGGTTTTTTTTTTCTGAAAAACGGATTTTTGGACAAGAGCCACCAGATTTTTGGCCACAAAACAGGTAGGAAACACAGCAAAGTCCTATAAATTTGGCACTATAAAGTTTTTTTTCGGAAAAACTGAGAACAACGATAGTGAAAACATGGGATGAAAATGTTCAAATTTCCTCCAGCAAATACAGTAAATTCCGCGGTGTCCTGTGTAATTTTTAACGAGCATGGCCTGGTACCTAACCTCTCTAGGATTCCTGCAAGTTATGCACAAACCTTATTGCTTTCATTATTACTTCGTAGCTAGTAAGTATAAAAAACTCACCGGAAAAGAAAGCATTTTGTTTTTTTCCTATCAGAGCAAAAGCACAATTGTTTTGTTCAAGGGATTTTCTCGAAAGACAGCCACGCCAACCACCCGCTGGTCAAGACGACTGAAGGCTACAGTAATTGACCGTTAAACAAAATGGCGGCTTCCTTGTTATGGCTTCCCGAGGATTGCCTGAATGAAATTATTAGCTTCGTGGACGACTCAGATGCATTTTACGACCTCGCTTTGACGTGCAAAAAACTGCATGAACTTTCCTGTAGTGAGTATGCCTGGAACAAAATTCTGCATCCCAACATTTTACGCTCCAAAGCCATCTATTTCCTCGAAATTTTAGTGCATGGGCGCGATCACAAAAGGCCGCGGAAGTTGTGTGCCGATGTGCTGTGGCTTTTAGAAGCCAACAATGTCGTCTCTTACCCCAGGGTGATTGATATGTGGGAAAAGAATGGACCGGTGGCTGCCAAGTTGCTGACATGGCTCAGAAAACAAGTTGTCTCTCCCGCATATCGAAATTGGTCACTACCAGTGGGCTGCGACAGATATTTCATACGAATCTTACATTTACCAAGATGTAAAGAAAAGCTGATCATAAAGATAAGCTATCATGGCAGATTCAAAGAGAATGCGAGGCTTGTTGCAGAGTGCGGGGCATTAAAAGCAACATACGATTTATTAAATTCATTTAATGCCAACCCTAGACAATTCCAGCGACTAAGACGACGGAAACTAGATGACGAACTTCGCTCTTTTGCCTGGAAAATGAGACCGGTAATAAATTTACTGCAGCAAGAACTAGGAGAGACGGAAATTCCTCTCACAAATCGTTTTTTGTTCTGGGTTTTCTTTCATTTTCCCAAAGTGAACGACTTGACCGATCTTTGGGAAGAAGATCGCATGAGTTTTGCTGACTGTTCTCAGAATGATTTGATGAACCAACCAGAGCCTGAAGAATTTCAAAAACATCTAAAATTTCAGTTGGAGACAATAATTTTGAAGTGGAAACTCAAGTTGGAAAACGATGAGGAGTCCTTATCAGATTCAGTAATTTATGCAGCATGTGAATTCGCCGATATAATCTATCTGCTTGGGCTGAGATGCGAGGTCCGCTCCATTCGAGGTATTGCTGAACATGGGGAACGATTCTTCCATCATTTGCGAGACCCAAGTGGTGAAATATGGAATGGAAAGTCTTCCTTGAGTGATTCTGACTCTGAACTTTGTGGATAAAGAAATAAATGAGACAGGCTCATTTATAGTGAAGTGAGGCAATGAAGTGAGGCAATGACTTGGGAATTAACTACTTGTATTAAGTTTGGCGCGGGCACAAAATTATTATGAAGCCATTTGTACAGTTGCAAAATTTTGTTGCTACTACTAATTTTAATCTCACGACCAGCAATGACAAGCTCCGTGATACACGACTTTTTATCTTAAATATAGGGAATGTACCTTAATTTTGAAACCTGCGCAAAATAAAATCCACCTTTTTCAAACTGCAGCTTCCGCAGTGTCTTCTAAAATAACATACTAAAACCAGAGCGAAATAGTGTTCGAAGGAAGTTCCAAAGGTGGAGGCCAGAACAGCAGTACTTTTCAGGGATACATGTGTTTCTTTACAACACTTTAAAAGCACCAGTTTGTTTGATCTAGGCTCGAAATAGAGGGGATGGTTTCGGTGGTAACGATTTACAAGGCTTCTTCTATTAAAAGTCACAACACCCATTCATCAATGTGTTACTTTTCTTCTACGTGGAATCATAGTGGAGAGGAGACTAACTATGGTGGAATTTTCGCAAACGTTTCAGTGAAGGGACGGTCATCAAGAAAGCATTTGGTGATTAGGCTTTGCGCGCGGTATCTTGGTCCGACCACGCCCTCTTTTCTTTATTTTTTTTTTCGACGAGCACCCGTTCTCCCAGTTTCACAGGAAGAGCCGCATTAGAAAGAAAAATATCCCAAGAACACATATTGCTGTTTGACTCAAAAATATATTCAAAAAAATCATTTTTGCAATTTAATTTTTGAAATACGGCTCAAGCCGATGACGTATGAGCCCGTGCTCATGTAAGTCAGCAGTAATCCAAAATGGCGGCCGACATAAACAGTTTCGATGAAAACCCACCCGCCGATCATCGCAAAATCGTCCACGAATTTTGTCATCTTCTCGAGAAATCGCGAGTGCTATTCAACGCTCTCAGGTAAGTTACTATTTTGGATGAGTATTTGTAAATTTTGACGCTTTTTGACAAAGTTTGCTGGGCTTCTTATCGAATTGTTTGTCCCAGCCCAGTTCGGGACACGGAGAGAGAACAGCTTATCGACGACCTTGGGCATTTTACAGGGTATTCTATAAACTTACTGTGTCTACAGTGTATTGTAAACTTATTTATTTTTGTTGATCTTATAAATGACTTCCGAGTTTGATATATAAGTACAATATGTAATATGGAAATTTTTATATTTTTGTTTTCTACATTGGAATGAGATATGGAGATATGGACACTCGAGGCTTTGTTTTTGTATGTATGCAGTATTGTGAACTTAACTCACTTTAGTCTTGACTGTTTTAAATCAGTTTGTGCCCTGAGCACCTGCATTAAGATATGCACATTAATTTTTTATTGCCTCAATTTATTTCTGTTCAGAGATCTTCCCCAGTTTGGCAGTAAGCACTGGCAGTCTCACTTTGGTAAAACATTTGATGTGTACACAAGAGTAAGTTATAAGGGAGCCGTCATTATTTAACAGGGGCAGATGGTTAAATTATTTTGCCCCCCCCCCCCCCCGCAGGTCAAAGAAAACAATTACAACCCTCCCCCTGTTATGGTTAGTTAATAAATTGATGTGGAGATGTTATGTTTGTCAGAGCTTGAAATTACTGAAGGTCATTGCACATTGTCCGATCAAATTTCCAACCATTTTTGAGGTGTCCAACCAATTTTCCAGTAGAGATAACACCAAGAAAAATGATTTTTTAAACATATGTCCAATAAAGTAAGAAAGACTATTTCCAGCTCTGGTTTGATGATGGCAAGAAATACCTGTCGTCACATGGCTTATGACATAAAAATGGTGACAGCATTCTAAATAGAAATTCAGAGCTACCCCAATCAATAAAGTCTGGATGGTCAGCTAAAGTCTGGGGGGGAGGGTGTGGAGACCATGACGTTTGGCAGCTGGTTAATGAAGGTTGATATTTTTTACTGTACTTTCTTATTGTTTGTGTTTACCTTTATTTTTTTCAACTTTTAGTTATGGAAATATCAACAACAAAACAGGTAATGGTCATTTAGTTAAGACAGAATTTTATCAGTATTTCAAGCAGTGGCCAAAAATCCAGCTACTCAAACTTAAGAACCCCTTGGCTTGATTTTGGTTTGCTTTGAAATAACTACATATAAGGAATAACTTAGGTTTGTCATGCCATGAAATTCGCACAGAAAGCAGAAAAATTAAATTTCAAAGTTTACCACCTTGAGTACAATGATAGGAAAACTCCATGTCAAGCGCAATTCCTTCCAAATCCCATATACCTTTGTATTTAAACTTCAAAAATGTATTTTCATAGGTCCCTTCAAGATTTCTTGATGGAACTAACTCGAGTTACTTCTTGCATGCACACCTTTCAAAAGATGCTAAAATAATGCCAGAAGGTTTTGTACTTTCTAGTAACCTGGTTTTTGGCCACATGTTGCTCGAATCACTAAAACAATCTGTCGTAACTGTTTTCTTTTTGTTACTTTTTTTTTTCAAATGTGTGGTTCCAGAAAATATCCATTCCCCCATTGAAGGGCATTGAAAAGTGACCCCCCACGAATACAGTATTTGTATGGAAAAAAATCAGATAAATTGACCACCACCCCTCTGGAATTTCCAATCCCTTCTGTGGGGGAGGTGGGAAAGGGGGAAGTATATGTTCTGGAACCACGCAATATGCACAAATTATTTACAAATTTATTCACTTTCTAATTTTTCCCTTAGGACAACTTTAGATGAGCACTATAACTTAAAAAGATGGCAGATTGGTGAAATAGCATCTAAAATTGGACAACTCTACTACCATTACTAGTAAGGGAATGGAAAGATGCTTTATTCATGATAATTAATGGTACAGAGCAGATTTGGTATGACTGTAAAAACTATTGTGGTCGCGGCATGGAACCTGGCCTGTTGAAGATATGGAATGAAATTGCTTAGTCGCATCATGGCTGCAGCGTGGCACAACTTTGTCACTAATGTTCACAGCACTTTTCACAGTCATATGAAGTCATACGAATGCTTCTTACAGTTTTGTCCATTTTCAAATTTTATATTATCCAGTTTAAGAACCAGCGACACCAATCACCTCCAGGAGTCCCTCTCATTCTACAATGCAATACGTTCACGTGCTTACTACAGCCAAGCCAGCAAAGAGGACAAGTATGTGGCAACAACAAATTTGAGTTTCTATCCTGAAGAAACCGAAGAAACCCCCTCTCCCCTCCATTTGTGCAAATTAAAGTTAAAAACAAGCATAAAATCTGGGCCCGACTCAAGAAAAATATCACATTTCTATCATCTACTTACTTGGCTGGATCCCAGACCTAAAAGAAAGTGAAAATCTACACTCCAAGATGGTCGTTCGAAAGGGAATCTTGATTCTGTTACGCAATTATTTATTAATTTTAGTAAAAGATTATAAAAATATCTCAGTGGCAGATCCAGGGGGTTCTGTTTCTTCTTCACCCCTCCGAAGACAGATACGTGCAATATATTATGATTATTATTACTTATATGCGAATATTTATATTTAGTATAATTACTCAAGCGATGCCGCGCGGTGATTGGTCGAGACGTTCGAAATATAACATTGTGAATATAACATTGGGGATCGCGCGCGCACGTTATTGCGAGAAACTTATTCCACTCTTGCCTAAACCCGATTTTTTGTCTAAAATCTTAAAAGTCGCTTGAGTAATTATACTAAAACAATTAGCTCCGGATATTTGCGTCGCCTTCGGCGACTAATTGTTAATTTTTTTATATTGTAGATTTTTATTAGTGCTCAGGGCTCCTGTTGATAACAGGTTGTTCTTATTCAATCTGAAAGGGCTACCCCGTAGCCTTATAATTAAATAAAAGTTTCTGTTCTGTTCTGTTATGGAGAGCTCGTCCGCTAGCGGTCTGGGTATCGCAATCAAATCTTCATTGTTCTGATGCTGAAGGGGACTTCTATGGAGGCCTTGGAACCCCCTCTGGATCCGCCACTGAATGATGATGCCGGACATGCTATGATTGTTCTGATTTCAGGCCTGATTTGATGGTGAAAAAGCTGCGCTACTACGCTCGGTTTACAGTGGTGTGTCTGCTACTGAACAAGATAGAACAAGTTAAAGAATTAGTCTTAGTAAGAAGCAGTCCGTATTTTGCTGAAATTGTTAACTTCCATGAGTAAGCGCCCGTCCTTGGTATCTGTGGTTTATTTATTTAATGCTAATGAATAATAGAGCTAATTAAATTGTAATGCTAAATCAAGAAAAGAAAAGCAATATTAAAAAGAGCAAAAAAAAGAGAAGCCAATGTGCTTCCCCTCCTTTGAGCAAACAGCCGAAACATTCCTTCGATTAATAACAGCACACGCGCGTAGTTTGCCTTAAATAAGCGAAAAGAGGTTATAACTAACATTTTTGCACTGTGAGCAGAAATAATAACTTGGATCGTTTAAGTTTGCACTGTGAGTTCACCGTAATCCTCCCTTTGCAAAAACCCACGTACAGAAAGCAAAGCCCTTACGTCATCAGTATGGAATGTTTCAGTTCGTTGCTCAGACATCTTTTCGCGCACAGGGAACCCAAGGGCCGGCGGGATAAAGGACAATTATCAGGGCCCGACATTGCGACAATATGGTCGCCAATGGCGACTAGATTTAGGGTTTGGTGAACAAAACTTTCAACCTAGTCACCAAATGGCGACTTAGCTTTCTAGTCTAGGTTTTTAAAAGATGCCCTTCTCAAAATGAGCTGTTAACAGCATTTCTTTGGGAGAAAAAGATGGCGACTAGATGCCAATGGGCCTTGGGGCAACATGCTTTTTACCCTTTGTAGATGTTAAGCAGATTTTGGTGAATTTGTAACAACTTTAGGACAATTTCACAGGCAAATGAAACGCAGCGCGTATATAGTAACATCAGTAACATCATTTTTGTTCTATTTCAAGGAATTACGTCATTATATGGAGGAATATGTGAATGTGTATGATGCGGAGGATGACGAGGAGTGGAGACTGGTAATTAGCGAGGTGACAGCATTTGTTCAGGTAACTAAGGCATCCTCATGCGATAGGGTCGTCCCTTCACCTCAACCCCTGGGGGGAATTGAGGAACCCCTGGGGGAAGGCGAGGGGAGGACACTGGGCTCGAATTTGCGACCAATACAAGCATGCAGTCGCCATGCGACTAGATCTTTGGCGACTAACTTTTTATCTCCAGGCACCATCTGGTGACTTTGAAATTGGGCGAGCATTCTGGCATGGCATATTATCCTGGCTCTGAGCATTTTTGCGGGCTCAATATGTAATATATTAGAGCCTGTTGCTCTGATGTCGCTGATGATGGTTGCCATAAATTCTCGTTTTGTACTCTATGCTATCCAAAGTTATAATAGTAATGTAGTTGATGTTCTTGGGCCCTTTCCAGGGCTCATTGCTCATTTTATCCGGAGTCGGGATCATTTTAACGCCCACGAACATCAACTATTTAACAATTAGACCTCAAGGCCGAATGTGCTATGATGAATAGACCATGAGGCCGAAGGCCGAATGGTCTATTGATATCATAGCCCATGAGGATGAGAGGTCTAATTGTTTTAGTATAAACCAACTAGTTGGGCGGTTTTGGCATTGAATGCCATTATTTTATGTTGAAAAAATCAAGTTTTCTTGCAAAGAAAGGTGGTGGTTTTGCCAGGCACGGTCTATCACTAATAGACCATTAGTAGCTCAGCCAATCAGAATGCAGGATTTGTAATAGACCATTAGTTGGTTTATACTAAATTGTTATAGTATATCCTCAAATATACTTTGGCGACCTAGTTTTTCAGCTTGCCAACCACTTTTATCATTTCAGGCTGATAACCTTGTGTCAGTCATGACACCGGATGTCGTACCCGTGGTTCTATCACATCGACTGAAACCCGCCGTATGTTTGTAGTCGCACTGCCGACGTATTTACTTTATTTAATTCTTTTTTGTTTCGTTTTTTTGGCTGAGTAGATAAGAAAAACTAGGAGTGTTTTTCTTTTCCGTCTGTGAGAAAACAGTTTTGTATTTTTTTTCTCTGCGCAGGATATCCCTACCATACGTACAGGACCCCCCAGTGCTAGTGTTTTAGCATTGCAGGAGATCGTCATTATCGGAAACTGCGAGAAACAGGTACATGAAGGGTACATGCAGACAAATGCGATTTCTTGAATGTTTTAAAAAACGCTGAGTCCACTCGTTCATAGACCTCCTCGGCTTGGGCGTAATGTTTTCCCATTTTAGATCACGTGGCATTACCAGAGTATTATATCTTTCTTTTTCTGCTACGCACCGAAGGATATATGAATATGGAAGTAACCCAAACAAAGAAAGAATACTCATGGGAATGCCACGTGATCTGAAATGGGCAAAACATTACGCCCAAGCCGAGGAGGTCTATTTTTGAACGTCGGAAAAACGACGAGTCGACGAAAGCACAGGTACCTGGTGTCCTGCTGAGGTGGCTCATGCTCGATGTGGATCCACAGGTAGCCAAATGAAATTTTGTGTATAAGGAAATTAGTTTTAGGAACTTTATTGAAAATAGAGGGACATAAAACTTTGCTGTTTTCTATTTTTGTGTGTCGTTCTCACTCGACACTGTATGAGAAGGAGCTCGTGCGAAGTATCTGGTTCGCGCGAAAATGACACAAAAAAATGATTGGTCTGCCTGTGTAGGATCCAGCCGCCTTTGGAGGACCTCAAAGAACACTGGACGTTCGAGCCTGGGCCTCCTGCTTTGTGCGTTTCCGCGGTGAGTTGGGACGAGGATGTCTGTAATCACTTGTTTCCTTTTTAGGTAAAATTCAGTGAATTAACCCTGGACATGTTTCGAATGCTACAAGCGTTGGAACGAGAGCCGGACGAGAATCCTCCCCACACTCTGGTAACAACAGCGGCCAGTAACGAGGAGATCACTGAGGACAGGGTGAGTGGTGTCATCTTCCCACCGTTTTTGGGAGCGCGCGCCACATGATATTCCTTGCCAGCACACACACACAGGAAGCCCACACCTGTACAGCGGCCAGTAACGAGGAGATCAGTGAAGGATAGGGTGAGTGGTGTCATCTTCCCGCCGTTTTTGGGAGCGCGCGCCACATGACATTCCTTGCCAGCACACACACACAGGAAGCCCACACCTGTACAGCGTAGAATGGCACACTTAAACTACGGCTAAACTTGTGCACATGTGGCGCGCAACATTTGTGTCCTGCATGTTTCCCCGAGTGGCCAAACTACATCGCATGCGCGTGCCTCGGACGCAAAACGTTTCTCGTCTTGCGGAGAAACATTTTTCAGTGCGTCCCGACTACAAACTTTGTCGCGCGCAACAGTGTTTCTTGCGTGGCTAAATTGTAAAACGTGTCCGTCTGCAATGTTGCGCGCTACATGTGTCCTAGTTTAGTCAGGGGTTTAGATGTCGAGTCCTAGCTACAAACGAGTCTAGTACTCGACAAAATAAGCGTGTGCGGCCCTAAACAAACGAGTTACACATTTACACTCGGCTTACCTGGTATATCAGGCGTAGTTTTGTCGTTTCCAGAAGAAAGTAATTCTTCTAGTGCGCATTCAAAATTATTGAATGCTGCGCAAAGCTCACAAGGTCGTTCCAAGGGAGGCTTGTATCACTTTGTTTGACTCCATGATACTTCCGCTGTTTGATTACTGTTCCGCGGTATGGGGTGGCTGTGGCCAAACCATCCTTGACTACCTGGACAGACTGAAGCATGGTGCTGTCAGTATAATGGAGGGCAAACAAAATTCAGCATCATGAAATTAATCGAACACTAAGCTGGCCTTCTCTTGAATTTCTTAAAAGAGACAGAGCTCAACAAATGCGTGTGCAGCGAAATATTATTTTTATAATATTGTTATTATTACAAAAATACCGAAAATACCACACGAGAGAAGCGCCTGATACTCGGCACGTAGCATTATGGAGTTTTGATGGTTTTTTTTCCCCATTGAAGTCTTTAACAGAAAGCTCTACCAGTAGCAGACAATCCAACCCACACAAGTATCTCCTATACAAACCGACATTGGCCCAGTTGTACGTGTTCCTTACCGTGGGATTCAAGGTGAGCTTTGTAAAATCCAATGGACAGTCTAAAAATATCTCCCCTCCCTCTCCCTGTTGAGGACCCCAGTTTCAGCAACCCACCCAGGAAATTTTTCGCTGTCCCTACCCACCCTGGAATTCTTGTGAATTTCGTCTTGACTAGCCTGTTTACCCACCCTGGAATTCCATATTTTGGGGGTACCCACCCTGGAATTTCAGACCTGTAGTAGGTTATTACCGGCTGCTTGTCATTGAAAACAAATCGTCCAATTTCATCTGGTTCACCTTGCAGAACGTTACACGAAATCGCTTTGCCAATAATTCTTTCGGATTTGTGACATCAAGTTATATTTATATTTTGGTGTAAGAGGAGTACTTTAACAGTTATTGCACTGCCTCATTTCAGGAACTACCGTCGAATGGCGTGATGCTTGTGTACGTTTCTGGTGACGCATGCGTGGGTGTCGGTCGTCAAGGAGACGATGGTAAGTTTTCCTCCTCCACTTGTATGTAATTCGCCTTTGTCACGCGCCGCCATTTTGTTTCCAGAATGACCCGGTAAAGCAAAAAAAAGCAATGAGCCAATCAACGTTTTGGTTCTTAAACAAATAAGAGTACATTTTGGTAGCTTGGTCAACTTTTGTACCATAAATAGTAATGCTGGGAGCATTAGGCTTCACTTTTCAACATTAGCAAAACCCGCATGCTGCTTGGCCTCGTTTCCATGATGAATAAATCGGCTAAAAAATTCAAGATGGCGCTTGTGTGACAAAGGCGAATAGGCCATGTTCGAATTACGCTCCAATGCCTACAAACAATAACCTCAAGTCGAGGCTCTCTTCTAAAATTATTGTAAGTGTATTAGAACTTGGAGAGAGCCTCGATTTGAAGCTTTTGTCTTGTGAGTATTGGAGCGTAATTCGAACCTGGGCTATTGATCAGTAAGCTGATTTTTTTTTTACTGTTTTGTTTTTATCCAGGGCCCTACGAGCAGGGAGGAGTTCTGACCGCGCGCAAGAGAACAGGGAACGAGGAGGCGCCATCTAAACGACGCCCAACCAATCTCAAAGAAGTGGACTGGTAAATCATTGATTATTAACATCCAATGCCGTGCTTGACTCCACCTGGCGCCGCGATTTGACCAAACTTCCGTTCATTTTGCACATCTTTTCTCCAGTCTTTACCCCGAAGATCTTGTCCCGTTCACAAGAAAAGCGATGGTGGTGATCGTTGATTGCCCGACAAGTCACGCATTCAAGGTGCGTCACGCATTATATGTTAACGTCACGCATTATTGTAAGAGCTGGTTTACACTAGAGCGGCAAGTGCAAACGCAAGTTCAAGAAAATCGAGACATTGCGTTCCCTTGCGTTGAGCTTTGCGTCCTACGATTGCGTTGCGTTCGTGTGTAAATAAGCTCTAAAATCCAGGGAAAGTCAGATAATTTGGAAAGGTCCAGAATAGGAGATGGGTAGCCTGCTAGCCGGCTCTCCAGTGGGTTTTCTCGGATATTTGATTTGTTTGGTGCGCGGGATTCCTGTGTCGCGGGGGGAAGTAGCCTGCTAGCCGGCTCTCCAGTGGGTTTTCTCGGATATTTGATTTGTTTGGTGCGCGGGATTCCTGTGTCGCGGGGGGAAGTAGCCTGCTAGCCAGCTCTCCAGTGGGTTTTTTCGGATATTCGATTTTTTTGGCGCGCGGGATTCCTGTGTCACGCTCTTTTCTTCTCTCTACCCCCGCGACACAGGAATCCCGACGCCACAGGAACCCCGCGCGCGCCCTAACGAATTCTTCTCTGGAAAACCCACTGGAGAGCCGGCTCGCAGGCTAGGAGATGGGAGTCATAATTATTTGGTATTGATCTGTGACTTCCTTGAAAGACTAATTTATAACAACGTTCATGCTAAAGAATGTAGCTTAGGATGAAATCGACTTGATATAATTTTACTTCACGCTCTTCTGTCTGACTTTCTCACGTCTTATTTCCAGTTTTCAATTTGCAAGGGTAAGATTTTACCCCTAAATTGTCAGTGAAAACCCCCGGAATTTTTCCCGAGAAGCGGGGACATCGTGTTCACTGCTTTCTATTAAGCTTCTGTGTATTATTTTCTTTACAGTATTTCCCCAACTTGTTCGGGCAGCCATTACTGTGTTTAATGTCACCAGCCTTAACTCCTGTTGCTGTCTCAGGTAATACTAGTCAAGGCTGTCGCTTTTCGTGGACTTTGGATCTTTATCACACGGCAGCCATCTTGGATAAATCTTTTGTTCTTGCATGTGTAGCCTCGTCATGATTACGAGTTTCTATGGGAAAACAAATAGTTTATCCAAGATGGCTGCCCATCTGAAAAGGCCAATGGCGCAGAAACATTTAAATCCCTTTTACCTCTCGTACCTCCCTGTTTTAAAGAAACGTATGAAAGGTTGGCTCAAAACTGATGAAAATTGATTTATTACGATTATTTACATAGGTTCTCTACTTATATTATGTAGATACCTCTACTTGCAGAAGATCGGCTGTGGCCGATCGAAATACCGTAATAAATAACTTTCATAAGCTGTGATCAACCTTCCATATTTTCTATTCCTAACCTCACACCCAACTGGTCAATAGGTCCGTTCCACTGGACCCAGCGTCAGCAATTACTTGTTTCAAGCGGATTTTCATTTATTTTTTACAGAGCTTGCAACATTTCCCAGCATGCCACGCGCTTTTTCTGTTCCATCTGAATAACGTGCGCACTGCATTGTGGTAAATAAGTTAATAGCCGGTACGGACCATGTTGCGGCGATCGTACAGGTGCTTGTTTCACATCAGATCATAACATGTTTACTTTTATTTTACTCAACCGCAAGAACTCAACCGCAAGGGCAGCTTATTCACGCTCTTCCTGTACAGTCCTCTCGTGGCCTTTAGCTATATCTGTAGCATTGCTGACATGCGCAGTGACGTGTGGGATACCTGTCAACGCCAGATCCGCCGCATATTGAGTGACATCTTGAGGGTGTTTTACGACTGGTCACGTGCCGTGGGTAAGCAACCAATAGGATAAGAGTTTATCGTCGCGTGATATGAAAAGCCAAACATTCCATACTGGTGAGGTATTTTGATCCAGATCTGGTTAAAATAATTTCGCGACCAGTTTATCTAGATGAGTATGCACTCTAGCCTTGATAAATAATGCAGCGAACCTTTCTTCCTTACTTCAAACACTAATAACTGGTCCACTCTATTCCAGATCTATCATTTATCAAGTTCCTGGAAGATGACTTGTTAAAGATGATGATTTTACGTTACGTGTTCTGTTTTTACGCCACTCATCTCCACCGAGCATTCAAGGTGAGGTCTGGAGCTATGATCTAATATATTAACATCCTTACGTTATGTGTTCTGTTTTTACGCCACTAATCTCCACCGAGCATTCAAGGTGAGGTCTGGAGCTATGATCTAATATATTAACATTCTTACGTTACGTGTTCTGTTTTTACGCCACTCATCTCCACCGAGCATTCAAGGTGAGACCCGGAGCTATGATCTAATATATTAACATCCTTACGTTACGTGTTCTGTTTTTACGCCACTCATCTCCACCGAGCGTTCAAGGTGAGACCCGGAGCTATGATCTAATATATTAACATCCTTACGTTACGTGTTCTGTTTTTACGCCACTCATCTCCACCGAGCATTCAAGGTGAGACCCGGAGCTATGATCTAATATATTAACATCCTTACGTTACGTGTTCTGTTTTTACGCCACTCATCTCCACCGAGCATTCAAGGTAAGACCCGGAGCTATGATCTAATATATTAACATCCTTACGTTACGTGTTCTGTTTTTACGCCACTCATCTCCACCGAGCATTCAAGGTAAGACTAGGTGGCGCAGTGTGTTTGTGCACGGCACACTGTGCGTACGGTCATGAGTTCGAATCCCGAATCGACCAACCGTATCGACTTTTCTCTGTTCCGAGTAGCTTGCTTATAGCTTTGAATTCCTTTCACCTGGAGCTCTGATAGAGAAAGGGGGGTAAGTAGTGCACCGTCTCCCCAATTAGTAGTGCACTCCTGCACAGCTAGAAGATTTGAGACGTTAATAAAGTTGCTTACTTTTTTTTTTACCCGGAGCGATCTAATATATTAACATCCTTACGTTATGTGTTCTGTTTTTACGCCACTCATCTCCACCGAGCATTCAAGGTGAGACCCGGAGCTATGATCTAATATATTAACATCCTTACGTTACGTGTTCTGTTTTTACGCCACTCATCTCCACCGAGCATTCAAGGTGAGACCCGGAGCTATGATCTAATATATTAACATCCTTACGTTACGTGTTCTGTTTTTACGCCACTCATCTCCACCGAGCATTCAAGGTGAGACCCGGAGCTATGATCTAATATATTAACATCCTTACGTTACGTGTTCTGTTTTTACGCCACTAATCTCCACCGAGCATTCAAGGTAAGACCGGAGCTATGATCTAATATATTAACATCCTTACGTTACGTGTTCTGTTTTTACGCCACTCATCTCCACCGAGCATTCAAGGTGAGACCCGGAGCTATGATCTAATATATTAACATCCTTAGTTACGTGTTCTGTTTTTACGCCACTAATCTCCACCGAGCATTCAAGGTAAGACCCGGAGCTATGATCTAATATATTAACATCCTTACGTTACGTGTTCTGTTTTTACGCCACTCATCTCCACCGAGCGTTCAAGGTAAGACCCGGAGCTATGATCTAATATATTAACATCCTTACGTTACGTGTTCTGTTTTTACGCCACTCATCTCCACCGAGCATTCAAGGTGAGACCCGGAGCTATGATCTAATATATTAACATCCTTACGTTACGTGTTCTGTTTTTACGCCACTCATCTCCACCGAGCGTTCAAGGTGAGGTCCGGAGCTACTACTCTCACTAGGTCCCAGCGGTGCATATATAAGAGATCAACTCATTAACATAATATTATTCAGTTGCTTTGAGAACGAGAGCCTGGATGGCGTCTATGGAAGATGCCATGTATTAGTGGTAGGTGGTGGGTCTCATTGTGCTTACCCTTGGACCTGACGGTGCCTTCGGACATTTTTCCGCCACCCTCCCTCCCTTTACCTGCCTTTGCCATCGTCGGCTCCACCAGGTCTCCTCTCCCCATATCTTATATAGCACAATGGACCAAGTGACAATATATAATAATAGCGGAGATCCTTAGCGGCCGAAAGCCGCAGAGCGGAGCACCATAGGTATCGCAGGAAGAATACAATAGCTCAAAGTAGAACTCAGTTATACGATCGACTTCATTTTTCATGCTTCAGCGGTATTCCCATGTGGGTATCGCTGGCGCGTCCGTGTCTGCGCGCCCCCACACAGGTAAACCAATACCCCAACACAGAAAAATATGTAATCGGGAGCTCCGCTTTTAGCCAGTGGCTAAATCTATATTACATTAACATCCTTAGCGTTTGTCAGGGAAACGTTTGTGATTGGCTGATTAGTGGTAATAACAACTAGCTAGCTTAAAGGCGGAGAAATAAGGGACAAAACATCCCTCAACGTGTCGCGTACCCCTTGATAATGCTGCTTTGCAAGTTTTTCGATGTTGTGCGTTTCTCCCCGAGCTCCAAATAAGCAAAGTAGAACCGCGCCCTGCTTCGTGCTCAACTTGCAACACATATTTTTGCGGCGTGACAAGTTTGGGACGCGGGTTGAAAAGCGCACAACATGAAACAAAACTTTGGAAGGGCAGCAATGTCGGGTGACTCAATTTGGATAATAGATGTAGAGTAGCTTTAGGCTGTTTTCATCGCGAAAACCCGAAATCAGCATGGACGAGTGATTTTTTTCGCGCGTCGAAAAATCCAAGATGGCGCCAGCGACTTCGAACTTCGGGATTTTCACGATGAAAACAGCCTCCAACGCCGGTTAAATAGAAGGTTAAATGTAGCATTACAAGTTGCGAAAACATGCCAAGTGTTGCTAGGCCTTTTCCGCGTGTTGATCGGGTTTTACCTCGTTTTGTTTAGGGATCTGACTACTACCCCAAGTGCTTCCCAAGGCTTCCAACAGAGATTCTCATAAATGGCGGGGTAGAGAAGCAGGTACTAGAGCTGGCATCCCTCCTGGATGTCAGGAGTCTTTTCTATGAGGTGGGCGAGGCTCCACCCTTTGACTAGAGTAGAGGCAAGCCTGGCTGGGTGCGGGTGGAGGAGACGAGAGCGGGAAGGACGGGGGGGGGGGGGGCATTTGACTGTGCTTAGTCAAATGGCTGCTGCCACCAGAGTTGCGACCACCTCATCGGCAATCAATGCGGCGACGCGCATTTCCCTTTCGTAAACGGTCGTTGCCTTTTGGACGGCACTTAGAAAATTTTCACGTTTAGTTTCGTTGTCTCAGTAAAGGTAAAAGGAAAAAAATCTTACATTAATTCTACCCTGTTTAGAACCCTAACCCTAACCGGTAACCTTATTACTAACCCAAACCCTAACCAGTGTGCTACGAGTGAATTCGCTGGATTGGAGGTGCTTTTTAATTGGATTTGTACTATCTTTCATTAGCATCTATAGAACGAAGCTATATTAATGATAATGACTAACTGTCCCAAGGGATCAGAAATGGCAACGACCTTTCTGAAAAGGCATCGACCGTTCACAGAATGGCAACGACCGTTCTAAAAGGCAACGACCGTTTACGAAAGGGAAATGCGCTGCGGCGACCGCTTTGTTGCTCTAGAAACTACAATTTATAGTTAGCCACGAGTTGCTGGACTAAAATGCTATAAGATAAATTCATCACGTGACAAGTGAATCCCACAGTCGAGACGAGTGCGATATCGTTTTTCAAGTAAAATTCACCGTGGAATTCACAAGTCGAGTGATGAATTTTTCTAGAATTTCATAGCAAATATTTGATATTATTAAAGTGTAATGATTCGAGCTTTTAAATTTCATTGCGCGCGGGTAACCTGTTTTGTCAAATTCATTTCAACAATCGAATTCCACTTTAAATCTCTCTCGTTCTTAACCAATCAACGCACGCGTCCCGACACCCACCACCTCACATGACAAAATCGGGCTCCTTGAAAGTACCATTGTTTTGACCTCTTCCTTAATAGCTTGGGAAGCCTGTGGTGTTACTTCAGTCATGACTCGTGCTCCGTAACATCAAGAATCACCCGGATTAGCTGGAGGATATAGAACTATATCAAAATCATTTGTAAATATGAACAAATAAAATCTGTCGACCCAAGATTATCACCGTGTTTTTCATTTTTTCTTCGCGTGGCTTCTCTCAGAGCATTATGTCGGTAATCATACTTTTACCATAAACATTTTGCAAACGGAGCCCCAGTACTTACAGTACTAGTATTCATTCTCGTTCCCAGAGCAGGAACCTCTGCCAATCAGCGAATCGGGCTATGATTGTCTGGCGCCAGAGCCTACGAGAAACAACAAATAGCGGAGTAGGCTCTGAGAACGGGATCGTACTAGTACTTCAAAAGAGTGGGGCCGGACCCCTTGAGTCCGTCCTCCAGACGCCCCTGAGTAATTACCAGCTCTGTAGTAGCATCCTAAAACATGGAAAACTAACGGGTCTGTTTGGCCTGTTAGGTCATTTCGACAGTTTTTGACAGAATTTTAAGTCAGATCGAAGTTAAACCCATTTAACGTATGTTACTTGGCTAGCTGCAACTTGAAATAAAATAAAGTAGTTTCTTCCACTTTTACTTATTTGATCAGCAAATGATGCTGAATAGACCGTCGCTTATAAAATAATGGAAAATCTTGTGTTAACTTTGCAAAATCAAGAGATTGTGTTTCCAGCTTGAGATTGTTGAGGCTGTTATTATCTTGGCGCAAAAATGTCATAGGTTTTCATTATGTTGGTGTTAGAGAAACATTAGCCTGTATTGAGTCTGTTGACGAAGCTGTGCAGATGGCCGCCTGGAAACGTTACCCTAAGTGCTTGCGACACTTGGTCCTGAACTCATTGGACAGGGGGGGGGGGGTCTTGGGGTGCCTGTGAAACGCCTTTTTAGAAGAAAAGTACAGTAAACATTAGGAAAAAATTCGTAAGCTGGAAAAGGGCACCATACATTTGTACAGATGTGACCCCCCTTTCTTAAATCCTTGCAACGCCCCTAATGGACAGAAATTAAAAGCCGAAAGAATCAACTCAAGGGCAGACTAGCTATCAGTTCTATGTATTGAAAGGGCCCGCAGAAACGATTTGGAAGCGCAGAAGCGACGGGTCAAAATGTGGTGCCGCTTGACAGTCATCGTTGTCCTTTTGCACACTGCAATAGCCAAACCAGGTAAGACGACAAATGAACGACAAACTCCTGTTCATTTAAAATTGTGTCAAGAAAAGTAGAGACGTAACATAATGTTGTTCAACATTTTTTTTCTGTTTCTGCGCCCTTAATTACAGCAGAAGTTGCACTGAAATTTTGTAATAAAAAAACCCATAATCGCTACACAGTGATCATGAAAAAGCAACAGTAATTGCAATATTCATTTTGTTTTTTAATCGTTTTGTGTTTCTTGATATTTTAAAGCGCTTCAGAATAGTTACGTTTTTAAGTAAGCGCTATTTAAATTCCAATATTATTATTAGTCTCTAGTACACTAAGTATATCCAAAATTGTTCAAATTTTCGCAACCCATGCATGGTACCAATTGAATCGAATTGAATCGTCTAAAATAAAAGTGAGAATACACTTAAAGTTTCTAGTCGAATGTTCAGCTCACATTTTATGTTTTATCAATGTAGAGAAGCCCGCTGATTTCGCTGCGCTAAAGAGGCTGACAGAAAGATACTTCCATACGAGATTTACCCTAGGTAAGTGAACACCAAAATCCTCAAATTAATGCCTCAGACACATAACAGGCTAAATTGCAAAATCCCTCGCTTTGATTTCAGGGAGAGCTAATCGCCCAGGAGGTCCATCTAACACTTGGGAATGTGACAATGTGATTCCCGTCCCCTCCAGTGTGAGGTCACAAATGAGCCTGAGCTCGTTCTACCGGAAGTATCTTCACGCGTTTGGAATCCCGATCATTAGTTCTGATTCTCCAAGTGACGCGGCCCTGAGGCGCGCCTGCTACGTTGTCGTGTTCCTATTGGCTGATCGCAAAGACGTCAGACAATGGTTGTACAGACGCAATGGTCGCGCAGGCGTAGTAGGGATCCGTGAGGGCGTGACGTCAATACCCGAGCACTCGTGGTTGCCGAGTGGGTGGAACCAGCGCGCGCGGGGCCTGGGCGGGACAATCACTCATCCAATCTCCACGTGTGAGTATATAGTGATGACGTCATCTACAATTCCGCCACTCAGCGATCGGTTGGTTTATCTACTGTTCGCGCATGTGTTATTCGACATGTGGTCTCCGCATTAGTATTTCAGAAGCCTGGAAACAATCTCAATAAATACTCGAATAGCTGTTGCACAATGGGTTATTTAAGCTAAAAGTGAGACATACCACAATAACGCGGGTTCATTCCTCAGAAACCAATATTCACGGGAAAGTTTCATTGATACCCATGGGAAATCCCATATCCACGGGAAGGTTTCATTAATACCCATGGGAAATCCCATATTCACGGGAAAGTTTCATTAATACCCATGGGAAGTCCGAATACACCATGGTTTGCTCAGGATTGCAAAGAGCGGATTTAGATGACTGTCGATAGTAAACCTAACTTACACGTTTCTATTGATTGCTTGATTATTTGTTTTGTCAGCCAATGAAAAAGCGAAGCAAAACCAAACACACAGCGTCTCTTGTTTTCTTTGTCACGACTACAAGTACGTTCTATATTGCGCCCTGCTTGTTTGGTTTGTTGTTGAATGGGTTTCATTTCTGATTGGTAGGTTGTTGAATGGGTTTCGTTTCTGATTGCTTTGTTGTTGAATGGGTTTCATTTCTGATTCGTAGATTGTTGAATGGGTTTCGTTCTGATTGGTAGGTTGTTGGATGGGCTTCGTTCTGATTGGTAGGTTTTTGAATGGGTTTCGTTTCTGATTGGTAGGTTGTTGAATTGGTTTCGGTTCTGATTGGTATGTTGTTGAATTGGTTTCGTTTCTGATTGGTAAGTTGTTGAATGGGTTTCGTTTCTGATTGGTTTGTTGTTGAATGGGTTTCGTTTCTGATTGGTAGGTTGTTGAATGGGTTTCGTTCCTGATTGGACGGTTGTTGAATTGGTTTCGTTCCTGATTGGACGGTTGTTGAATGGGTTTCGTTTCTGATTGGTTAAGTGTATTTGCTTTGCTTTTAGCTTTGTACTCATCTGACATCCGCTCTCGACACAACGCACACGGGCACACATGGAATTTTTGCAGAAACCCATTTATATGAAAGCTGATTGTACCACGGTAGAAATATGCTAAGAAATCGCCCTGAACCGCAGAAGGGCACAGGGGGGCCCTAACATCTTCGTTCAACCATCTTAAAAATCTTGGTCTAGTAGCCAACTCAAAAATCTTCGTTTTGCGAAAATCTTCTTAAAAATCTTGGTTTTCCACCTTAAATGTTGTCGTTTATTGCAGGCGGTGAAGAGAACCTGTTATGCGCATCTTCTGGTGATCGATACCCGCGGGAGGACATCTTCCTACACGAGTTCACTCACGGTATTCACGAGATTGCTCTGGTCAAGGGTGGTGCCATATCCGATTTTGACAAGCGATTGAATCCTCGCTACCGATACCTTAAGGTGAGCTCAGTGTCTCTGGTGTAGTTATTTGAACTCAGTACGGGTCATCACCTGTCCAACTTAGTGCTGCACCCCCCTTTTTTAAAAAAAAAACCGCCACTGATGAGGCGCTAAGGGATTGGGCTCGCATGTGTGATCATTAAAACAACTCAAGTGTATTAAGGCCTGGGTCAACCCAGAAAATCGAGAAAATTACAAAATTTAAAATATCTTTTCTAATCATTAATGATGTAGCATGATATTTTCAGGATAGTTAACATTCATCGAGTAAAATCTTTTAGTATGGAATTTCGGCTGATACACTCGTCACGTGGCCAGTCACGTGACATTTTCACTTTTCAAAGTTTAAAAATTTCTCCGGTGGTGAGTTTCACTCCTTTTTGAAAAGTTAATAGCTAATAATATTTCTCTCTTTGGGTTATACACAGTGACGCCTTTGCATGTGAAAAAAGTTTGCTCCTTTAGGGTGCTTTAAGGGGCTGATATATTAATTAGGTCACGTGACCTGATTCCGACCCTTATATCTCGTTAACAGTAAATAATAGTTCAGCAACCAAAACGGTACGATGTTTCTATTGCTGAGGTCTATCCTTTTTCACCAAAATTGTATTGTTAGATGTTTTCTTCATCACCGGAAAAGCAATTTACTGTTTTGTCACGTGACATACCTTGTGACGTCACTCCGCACTAAGTTATAGCACCAAAATATTACGTTTGTCCAGTTTTATCACTGTGCCAAAAATTAGCCTGCCTTAAATAGATTAAAGCAATTTAAGGCACATTTTGCGTTTTGGGGGGATAGCCCCAAGCCTATTTCGAATCCCAGGCCTTAATGTGCTTGAGAAAATGTTGCGCTACAAGTTGTGAATTTGATGAAAAACGAGCAAAAAAAAAAAATAGACTAGCAACGCAACAATGTTGCGCGACCAGTTGAGTGATTTTGTCTCGTATTTCTCCGGCTTAACGTGCGTCTAATTATAGAGCGCTTAGTCCGTACATCATCTTGAGTAACTAAGCCGCCCAACTAAACATAAAAGTCTCTTGTTTTTCCTGGCCAGAGTTCAGGAGCGCTCTGGGCGCGCACCTATGCTATGAGCACGGACCGTGAGTACTTCGCCGAGGGCACACAATCCTACTTTGACGTGAACGACTGGGCCAATCCCCCGAACGGTATTCATAATCACGTAAATACACGCGGAGAACTCAAAAGCTACGACCCCGTGCTTTATCAGTTCAACAAGGAAGTGTTTCCATGTGGGAACAAGATCGTCAAGAGATGCGAGGCGAAAAGGGGTAAGCATACGCATGCGCAGATCTTATTTGATGATTCATGGCTGATTCATTCTCGTACCCAGAGCTCCCCGGCTCGTCTGCACGCAGGGGAGGTTCTAGGGACATCCATTTGTGGGCTTTCACTGATTGGCTGAAAGTTGTTTCTCTTAACGGCTCTGTATCAAATCTCGCGCATGCGTCAATGGCTGTCACGAAAACCTCACCCGCGAGGAGACGAGCCGGGAGCTCTGGGTACGAGAATGATTCGAAGGTTGAAAAGTATTCACGCTAACTCTTCCTTATTATGCTTTCTCTATTCTTTTACCAGGAAATCTCCCAAAGGAGCGCTGGTATTTCAAGATGGATTGTGGCAAGGGTAAATGCAAACCAGTTTATCCAATCTTTCCTAGACATTGCTCTCCACTGATCTTTGAAAATTTTTGAACATCTACTGAGCATCGCTGCTCCGATAAAAACAAACTTAAGTTCAACATATTAAGATAAAATATTGGTGCCATATTGACGCTCCTACAGTCCAATAACGCTTAACTTACTTTATATTCGTTCGATTGTCGAAGTAATATATTAAACACGAGACAGCCTACTTCAGGATTTCCAAAGACCGAGAAGTGGGTTGCGAAAAAACGAGGCAAAGCCGAAATACGGACGTGAAAATCGGGACTACCTCGAGTACAAATGATTTTACCGTGTCTCTTATCTGCTAATTCCAAGTTTATGAGCGTGTCATTCACTTGAACTGGAATGTTGCATCATTACGTTTAGTAACTATAGATTTTAATTTTAATTGCAGATGGAAATGGCATTCTGATGGACTTCAAAACCAAAATGCCTGTCGGGGGAGGACCACAGACACCGCCCACTCCACCCCCAAATACAGACGGCCCACCTACCCCTCCCCCAAATACAGATGCCCCTCCTACCCCTCCTCCAAATACGGATGCTCCTCCTACTCCTCCTCCAAATACAGATGCTCCTCCTACCCCTCCCCCAAATACGGATGCCCCTCCTACCCCTCCCCCAAATACGGATGGTCCTCCTACCCCTCCTCCAAATACAGATGCCCCTCCTATCCCTCCCCAAATACAGATGCTCCACCAACTCCACCCCGAATACAGGAGTACCCACCCCTCCAACCCCACCTCCCCCTTCCACACCACCTATTCCCCCTACTCCTCCCCCGAACACACCAGCGCCACCAACCCCTCCCCCAAATACGCCAGCCCCGCCAACCAACCCCCTGGTAAGTACTTCAAACGGCCAGTCACACTCCTATGAAGCACCATATTCATGTCATCAAAAGTGGTCGCTTATAAGTGAAACGCGCTTAAAAAATGGGGTGAAAAGTGTTTTTGTTGTCGCCCAGCCAAAAGAGCCTGAAAGCTCCAGGCATCAGAATTCGGACAGCAAGCACTTTCACGGGCCGCTTGATTTACAAAAATGACAGGATTCGCCTAAATGTTTGGTCGAGTTAACTTTCTTGGGTTTAAATTCATTGCCTCATTCCCACATTACCCTCCCTCGGCGTTGCAGCCCGATTTGCCTTGCTAGAAACGTAGTCCGTGGGCCAGGAGTCGAAACCCTCCCCTCCCCCCCTCGTGGATTTTTGCTGACATATATCATTCGAAAGCTTAGGTCGAGGGTAGTCCAAAACCGGTTGTTCGCACTTTTGAAGTGGAAGCGTTTAGGAGTTACGGTGCATTTTACATTTGGGCTTCAAAACCACAGGGTACCCGCGTCGGGGATAGCGAAAAATACAAAAAAAAATGCTTGTATTCCATTCAAAACTCAACATATTGTGCAGCTGGTCACGAAATAGCCTTTATAAGGCATCATTACGTTGAAAACGTGTGCATAAAGGCATCCAAATAGGTGATTTGGGCAACAGTGTATTCCACAGGATACCCGCGTCGCGCGGTTTTAGGAAATCGAAATGCGAATTTTACAGCTTGAGTAACAGGCGGAAATCTTTTCTTCTGTCAGAAAATGAGAGGAAAAACAACAACAAATAGTTAGCTCAATATTTTGTCGTAGACATGTCTCGAAAGGATAACCATGTCTAGGGAAGAAATATGAGGAAATCCGTTGTTTTCCTAATAACTGTTTTGTGGTTGCTGTAAAGGAAAAATAGAGTTTTACATTATGCGAAAACACTACTTGTACTGTACTTGTTGTTACTATGTCTGCAAAATATCATGAAATACTAAGCTATGGCTCGTAGCCCTCGGCGTTCCGACTAGTGCACGTTTGGAATCGCCGTAGAAATTAGAGCTTGTAGCCATCAGCCATCCGAGGGAATTCGTAACGAAGTGCTTTTGGACTTACGAGGCGAAACTACTACTTAGGCTGCATTCATTATGTATATTACAGGGGGGTGCAGAGGATTTTGAGGGGGGATCTCAAAATTTTGGAACTGGAAAAGGGGGGATGTCAAGTTTTTTTCATAACATGAAGGGGGATGCATATTTTTGTTGAGGTAATTATATATATTTAAGACAAGGTTGTGATGTTTGATAATGAAGAAAGGCTCAATTGTTGAACACCGAGTTTGAACCTCCTGAAGAAATATCACTTGCACTACTATTCTTGTGTATTTACCCTCTTTCAACTGATATGTTGAAAAAAGCTGCGCGCTTCGCGCGCATAAAGAATTATAAACTTAAAAAATCGTAAAAAAGCCTTCTTGTTTTACCACTGCTCGACGTCCTCTTCAGTGACTTTTGTCTGCCAGACAAAAACGCCTCTAGACTTTTGATTAATGTAGCTTCATTGTTAAAATTGCGCACAACTAAAAACAAACCAAACAAGCAAATAAATATAAATGATACTCAGTCTATGTAGTAAGGTTCCAATCGAGGAGTGCACCAGATCACTCGGTAGAAAGTCACTACACACAGCGAAGGGCACACAGCCACCTAGGATTTTTATTTGCATCTTTACGCTTTGTATTTTTTTTTATCATTGAGCCTTGTTCTGCATCCTTTGAAAACATGTTATTGACGCGACCCTACCTCGACATATAAATTGAAAAAATGTCGGGGGGGGGGGGGGGCATGTTTTTTCCTTTTGACCAAGAGGGGGGATTCATAAAAAATATGTTGTGCCTTGGGGGGATCTGAAAATTTTGGATTGTCAAAAAAAAAATCCTCTGCCCCCCTGTATTATACATAATGAATGCAGCCTTACCTACTTACATACACTTCATTCTGTATATAAGGGACCAGCAAAATATATTAATGACTCGGATAAGAACTTAACACGCTAAGCAATCCAAAAGTAAAGCAGCATAAACACGTTGAAATCCCCAAAAAAGTTTTATAGCACAACAGGCGCGAATTTCCCGTCAAGCGACGCACGCCATAGCAAAAGTTAGCGCAACTACGTTTTACTTTATGGTGCACGAGCTGCATTATTTTAAAAACAAAGACACGCAAGTGCGCACTAGCACTGGTAAACAGAAAGCTCATTACTTTCCTGCTACAATCTATAAGTCACAATTCTAATATCAATCCCAGCAAATTGAAGAGCCTGAGGATACTCGGCAGAAAGGATTATTTTCCGTACTACGGCATAGTATTAAAACAAATGCCAAAAGCATATTACTCTGCGAGCAGTGGTTTCCTCCTTTCTTCGGCCCCGGCGGCAAGCGAAGATAGGAGGATACCACTGCTGGCAGGGTACAAAGCATAACGCCAAACTGTTGTATTGATCACTATTCCGTGAACAGGGCATGGTAATTATATTTCTTTGAAAGCTATCACCGCTACCACTTACCTCTGGGAGGACCCTCTGGAGGGTTTCGACTCCTGGCCCACGGACTAACGTGTCTGAGTAGCTATGTTAGTTGCAGGTAGTATTTGTCCATAGTGTACTGTGCCTGTGTTGCTATTATGGAAGTTGCTGTTGTTAAATATTTCGAAAAGGGTACCTGAATATCAGTGAGAGTAACAATTTTTTAGGGGCCCAATTTCCCCAAGAAAAATATTTCTCATGTAAAATGGCAATGGAACATTAACTTGCCTGTAAATGCTATAACAGTGAACTGCAGGGATAACCACGGAAGCTGTTCCTACTGGGCTCGCATGGGAGAGTGCAATCGCAATCCTGCTTACATGCATATCTACTGTAAGAAGAGTTGCAACAAGTGTGGTGAGTTGCTCAATCTCCCCCCCCCCCCCACTAAATGCGGTTTATACTCAACATGGGGTGGGGGAAATGGGGATGGAGGGGGATAGTGGGGGGGGGGGGGAGATGGGGATGGTGGGGGTTGGGGATGGTGATGGTGGGGATGGTGGGGGGTCGGGGTCGGACTACTTTGGATAATGTTCATTTATACCCAAGTGCTAAGATAATTGGAACATACAGTCATGTCCCCAAAATGATGATCATCGTACTTTTAAGGCCGTGTAACGATTCATGCTAATCGTCATTTTGTGTTCGAGATCATGTTGGCTCTGGTTACAGCCACTGACGCATGCGCGAGATTTGATACAGGGCCGTTAAGAGAAAGTTTCTGCGCAGTTTAAGATGGCCCGCGGGTAATAATTTTCAAAAATACCTTCATGCGACCGAACTAATGTGAAACGCATATAACCATCAATGATGCTAGTTTATGAATCTCCTCCTCAGAGCCTTCGGTCGTCTGGACAGCGGACGGCGACCAGGCAAAGGCTCTCGAGGAATCCATATTTGGGAGACCCAGATTCTAGGACTTCCGGTTTAACGAACTCGTCTAAATTGTGACAAAAAGCGGTAAATACTAGTGGCTGCAGCAGAAAATACATCCCAGCTGGAGCACCACTTTGAGAAATGGCTTGCAGCTAAAGCCGCTTGACCCACGTTTTCAAAAACATCAAATAATTTTTTATTTTTGTCTTTGTTGTTCCGCCAATCAAACTATCTGAGCCAATGAAACCTCTTGCCCTGTTTCGCCTAGTGCAGTCAACTGGTTTCCTTCTGAACTAAAACCAGACAACGTCGCGACGGAAAGCCAGGCGACTGCACTAGGCGTAACAGGGCAAGAATCTGATTGGCTCATAAGATTTGACTGGCGGAACAGCAAAGCCAAAATTGAAAACGCGGGTCGCGATGCAACGAATTTAGCTGTAATCTATATATTTTCACTTCGGAGGGAACTGTGTGGATAACAACTCTAGCTGCAGTCCGTGGGCAAGCAGTGGCGAGTGCCAGAGAAACCCAGGCTACATGCTTGTCTATTGCAAGAAAAGCTGCAAGCTTTGCTAAGCAACAGACTCGCGGAAAAGGTGAGCTTAAAGTTGAAATGTTTGGCTTATCTCCGGTGTAATAACCTGTGCGCACGAACTGCGTCACAAAGCTTCCTTTGTTTGGTAGAACGAATCAGGATGAAATAAGAACTGAACACAAAGGTGTCCTCTGGGAATGGTTATTACACCGGAGTTAACCCAAATGTTTGCTCGCAAATACCTAACTCTAGTCGCCATAGGCCTTTATCACGCAATTTTGATTAATAATATATAATAGTTATCATAAAATGGAATCCAGTATTCAATTCTAACACACCCGTATTAGTAAAACTGGAAATGTTGATGAAGATTGCTTGAATACTTGCTGAGATATGAATTTTTAAAACTTCGCATTCTCGCTTAAATTTTTACAAGAAATGTATGGGAAAATGACATCGAAACGAAATGCCCGTCCAGCCTCGACTTGCCCATAAATACGTATTTGCCCATACATTTCTTTGTAAAAAGTAAGCCAGAATACGAAGTTTCGAAAATTCATATCAGCCAGTTTGAAACTTTGCAGTTCTTTGCACTAATACGGGTGTGTTAGAATTGAATACTGGATTCCATTTTATGATAACTATTATATATTATTAATCAAAATTGCGTGATAAAGGCCTATTGGCGAGGTATAGTCGCAATACCTGCTATCACTCAAACTTTATATATTTTTCTTCGATTTCAGGAACAACAGTCAAAGCAGAATCGTAACAAGAACAAAAATGTTCCATCGCTTTCGATCAACTTAATAGTATAGATACTGTAGTCTGTACCGAACACATCATTAAAGGTTGATGATTTCAACAAACTTATTGTTATTTTTTATTATTAGACGTGTTATAAAATTATTTACAGTCGCAGAAAACTCTTCCTTCTATTCTACATATTGCCGTACATAATGAAAATAAAAAAAACCTCCAATCTTCGATCGGACTATAAATAAATCTACCAGTCAACAATGCTATCTATTTCAATTAGTCGTTGAGACGAATAATATAATTATTAGAGAAAAAAGTTTTTTTTTCGCGAGTCGTGATAAAAATCGCGCGTGGTTCACCACTATTACGGTGATATAAGCAAAAAAGACACAAATCCCGACCAATCAGCGCTAGGAATTTCTCATAGTCACTTCACTAATTATTGTTATATTACTGTATAAATATTTGATCGATGCACTAGGAAAGAGGTCAAACAATGGGCTGCCAAAAGGAGAGGAGTTGGGTGTCAGTGTTGTCAACATACTTGTATGACTACCTTATAGGCCATTTACACAAACTTGGTCACGTGACCCAAATCCCATACATCCTGAATAAAATCTTGAAAATTCAACCCGCTGCCATTTGCTCCGGGTAAGGTTAGCGATTTTAAGCTGAAACTTGGGTTTCTGACTAATATAAATTGGTTCTTTGTATTTCTGGAATTGATTTTGACAAAACATCTCGTTAAGAGGTAGTTGGGGTCACGTGACCCGGTAGTGCAAATGGCCTATTGGTACTAATTTTCACGTCGCTTTAATTTCGCGATTTAAAGAAATTCGCGAACCTAAAGCGGCGCGTAAAAAAAATCCGGCGAACTTTAATGTCGCGAAATTTAATGTAGATATGTAGATATTATACAATTGCAAAGAACGTTAAGCATAAGGATATGCTACACGATGCGGTTTCTTGGTTTTGTTATGAATGGGTGATTTTCAGCAATAAGAAGTGTAAAATAATAATACAATTCTCGAAATTCGCGAAAATTAATTTCATAAGAAAATAATTTTGCACCCAAATCGCGAAAATAAAGACCCGCGAAATATGGTGACCTTTTTTTTCGCGAAATTAAGTGCCCGCGATAATTGGTACCATTAAGGTACTTGGTAAGATTTCGCATTTTCGCTTAATATTTGTTCCAAATAGTTGTCTGGCTTGACTCCCATAAATGATTTTTTGAAATTTCTGCAATAATTTCCATACTTGATGCAGCCTCATTTTATGTGAAATTACTGATTCTTTTAGATGACAGGCCATGAAAGAAAGGACCCAGTGCTTTTTCGTAATTCTTCACACTAATCTCAGTAGTGTACGTGGTACACCAAGAAATAATCTTAACCCCTACGTTCTCTGAGCCTAATGTCAAAACAGAAACAAAAATGACACCCTTCTGTTCTTCTGTTCCTTTTCTCCGTGTAAATACAAAAAATATATCTAGCTTAAAAAGTGGGGGCGCTCAGCCCCCCCAGTTCAAAAAGTGCCCCCCCCCCCCCCCCGTTCCGCCGCCTATGATTATTTCCCCATGGTTTTCACGATGCAACATAACGTCCTTTTGTCATTATCTTGCTTGTCACCGTGCATAAGAAGCAACCACGCGAATCCAAGAACAAGAAAAACACGGTGATAATCTAGAGTAGACATATTTTATTTGCTCATATTAAAAATAATATTGATATAGATCACGAGATCTTCAAGAGCTATGTCGGGTGATATTGTGACATATTTTCATCTCGAAATGTATATGAGGTAAAATCTTTTACATTTTTGCCTCTTACTTTCGGCACCCCCATTTTAGAGGGTGCTCCGGCGCCCCTGATAATTGAAATAATCAATATTTTCCATGGATCATAGATAACTTCACCAATGCAATCTTGTTTCAAAGTTTTGAAAACACTGAATTTTGTTCGCGTGACTATATTTTTCTTATCTCGTTATGTCGCATGTGTGCACCAAGCTTTAGCTATAGCTAGGCTCCGCTGAGCTCTGTACCTTGTCGCATTAGGATGATAATCAATAGTTTTACCGTAAAAATCTCATCTTTGACAATCACATTTCATCGCCATAACACCCAAGACAATTTCCTTCGTTTTACTGATGGGCCTGATGATACTTTATAACCCTTTTTGTTGACTCTGTTAAGTGCTTCTTCAAAAGGGGAGCTGGCCGGGCCCGGGCGATGTTTTTATTTACGCCCACTTTATCGCTGAGCCCACCCTCCAGGAGGGGGGGGGGGGGGGGGGTCCAGGGGGGGGGGGGGGGGGGGGGGGAACTCCCCTACTTTTTGGGCGGGGGTGCTCGTCGTACCTTTTAGGGTCTAAAATCAGGTCTCTGGTACCTTTTAGGGGGTAAAATTCGAAAGCGTGTAATTTTTTCCAGATAGGTACCTCTTAGAGGTCCGTTCTAGCAAATCAAGCAAATTACACTTGTTGGTAGCCTGAATTTCAGACGTAACGAGGAAAAATACGTCTTGTTGGTACCTTTTAGGGGTCAAAATCAACTAAGCGACGCCACGTTTAGTACCTTTTAGGGGTAAAATCGAAAGTTCCCGACGAGCACCCCCGCCCAAAAAATGGGAGTCCCCTCCGGGCCCACCCTCTGGATACGCCCTGAGTAATTTCTAGTTCTGTCGTAGCAACTACAGCAACAACTGGTCGTGATTTTGGTTTTCTGTCAGCCTGTTCGATGCCTACTTCTCCCATTATAGCATAATGTACTTCGGTGGTTGTAAGTTGAAATGAATTACAGTAGTGCCGCCTTCTCCTTATTACTTGTTTAATCAGCGAAAGACGCTCAATGGACCGTCGCTTTTAAAATAATTGAAGTGATACTTTTATCACTTTGCAAAATCAAGAGACTGTTTTCCCAGCTTGAGATTGCTAAACTTATGATTATCTCGGCGAAAAAATATATCATAAGGTTTCATTATGTTGGTGTTTTAGAAAAATTATCGTGTGTTGAGTCTGTTGACGAAGCTGTATGTGGATGGCCGCCTGAAACAGTGACCCTAAGTGCTTTCGGCTCGTCTCCTGATCCAGAATTCAATGGCCAAAAAAGAGCCGACAGAAAACAAACTGGAAGCTCATACTAAGAGGCAGGGCGGTATCGGTCCTATAAAATGAGGGCCAGCATATTAACCGCGGCAGAAACGATTTGAAAGCGCAGAAGCGACGGGTCAAAATGTGGTGCCGCCTGACATTCATCGTTGTCCTTTTGCACACTGCAATAGCCAAACCAGGTAAGACGGCAAAAAGAACGAAAAACTCCTATAAAATATCTCGAAAAGAGTCTTTCAGATTGTAAATTCATGTATTCATTTAGCATTTTGTTTAGAAGGGTAGACAGTGGCGTACACGGCCTATAGCTGCAGGCACGGGACTGCAAATTTTCCGTGAGCTTGGCCTCTGTAGATTTGCAAAACCCTGCATATACTCTTGGTTGTGACTGTGCACAACTTTCACAAATCCTGCATACGCCCCAGGTAGAAACGTGCTAATACGCTGCTCTTCAGGAAGTGGGAATACAATAAACTTATTATTATTTTTAAAGAGCCCGTGTCAGCCACTCCTTTGTTATTGTTTTCGTCCGACATTAGAAGACGAATTACGTGTAGAAATTTCAAAATAAACATCTAAACCAGGGGCGGGTGTACAGGGGAGGGGTAGTGAGGGTTACAACCCCCGCTATGAGAGTCAATAGTATACAATGTATCAGTAGTAGTTATTAAAAAATTTTGAACTCAATGCGGATTATAACCAATCCAACTTAGTGATGAAACCCCCCTCTGAACAAATCCTAGATCCGCCACTGTAGACAGATTTGATTTGACACAGTTTCAGATTTGATTTTTATCAAATTCAATCGAGAGCTTTGCGCTATATTCCCTAAATCAGCCGATGGAAATGGATGCTTTCTTTGACTCGTAATGTTGCTATACAACAACAACAACAATAATTTATTTAGAGTCGGTGACGTGGGGAGAGGTTACCCGAGCTCCCGAGCCAGAAGCTCATGTGAAAAACGCGCGACTATTAGATATAACTTCACTACAATTACTATTTGGAAATTGTACAAAGGGCCACAAACCTTGGTAACTCTGAACAATAAAGAGCTTATGGAAAGGGACCAACAATTTTATAATAAGAAATTTATAGCCGCATCATTTGAATCTGAAAAATCTATATTGGCCGCGGCACGCTTAAGGGACCTGTGAGAATACACTTGAAGTTTTTAGTCGAATGTTCAACTCAATTTTTTTTGTTTTATCCATGTAGAGAAGCCTGCTGATTTCGCTGCGTTAAAGAGGTTGACAGAAAAAAACTTCCATACGAGATTGATCCTAGGTAAGTGAACACAAAAACCCAAATACATGCCTCAGACACATAACAGGCTAAATTGCAAAAATCTCTGATTTTCAGGGAGAGCTAATCATCATCGCCCGGGAGAGCCATCTAACACTTGGGAATGTGACAATGTGACATCCGTCCCCTCCAGTGTGGGGTCACAAATGAACCTGAGCCCGTTCTACAAGAAGTACCTACACGCGTTTGGAATCCCGATCATTAGTTCCAATTCTCCAAGTGACGAGGCCCTCAGACGCGCCTGTTACGTTGCCGTGTTTCTATTGGCTGATCGCAAAGACGTCAGACAATGGTTGTTCAGACGCAATGGCCGCGCAGGCGTAATAGGGTTCCAGGAGGGCGTGAATTCAATACCGGAGCACTCGATGTTGTCGGATTGGTGGAACACACGCGCGCGGGGTCTGGGCGGGACAATCTCCCGTCCAATTTCCACGTGTGAGTATAGTATCCCCACGTGATGACCTTATCTATAGTTATCAATCCGCCAATCAGCGGTGGTCTACGCATTTAGTATTCTAGGAAGCATGGAAACAATCTTGATTTACGCGAATAGCTGTTATGTTGTAGAATAGGCCAATTAGGCTAGTCGGGGCGAGCGAAACCGGAAATAGCGTGGACTATTAAAGCTAAAACTGAGAGCAAACCATAGCAATTTAATCGTCCATTAACAGCCTCAACCGCAGGAGGGCAAACTCAAAACTCTTGGTTTAGCCACCCTAAAATCTTGTTTAGCCGCCCTAAAATCTTGGTTTAGCCACCCTAAAATCTTGGTTTAGCCACCCTAAAATCTTGTTTAGCCACCCTAAAATCTTGGTTTAGCCACCCTAAAATCTTGGTTTAGCCACCTTTAAGTCTTGGTTTAGCCGCCCTAAAATCTTGGTTTAGCCACCCTAAAATCTTGGTTTAGCCATCCTAAAATCTTGGTTTAGCCACCCTAAAATCTTGTTTAGCCACCCTAAAATATTGGTTTAGCCACCCTAAAATCTTGGTTTAGCCACCCTAAAATCTTGGTTTAGCCATCCTAAAATCTTGGTTTAGCCACCCTAAAATCTTGTTTAGCCGCCCTAAAATCTTGGTTTAGCCACCCTAAAATCTTGGTTTAGCCACCCTAAAATCTTGTTTAGCCGCCCTAAAATCTTGGTTTAGCCACCCTAAAATCTTGGTTTAGCCATCCTAAAATCTTGGTTTAGCCACCCTAAAATCTTGGTTTAGCCACCCTAAAATCTTGTTTAGCCACCCTAAAATATTGGTTTAGCCACCCTAAAATCTTGGTTTAGCCATTCTAAAATCTTGGTTTAGCCATCTTAAAGTCTTGGTTTAGCCACCCTAAAATCTTGGTTTAGCCACCCTAAAATCTTGGTTTAGCCACCCTAAAATCTTGTTTAGCCACCCTAAAATATTGGTTTAGCCACCCTAAAATCTTGGTTTAGCCATTCTAAAATCTTGGTTTAGCCATCTTAAAGTCTTGGTTTAGCCACCCTAAAATCTTGGTTTAGCCACCCTAAAATCTTGGTTTAGCCACCCTAAAATCTTGGTTTAGCCACCCTAAAATCTTGGTTTAGCCACCTTTAAGTCTTGGTTTAGCCACCCTAAAATCTTGGTTTAGCCACCTTTAAGTCTTGGTTTAGCCACCCTAAAATCTTGGTTTAGCCACCTTTAAGTCTTGGTTTAGCCGCCCTAAAATCTTGGTTTAGCCACCCTAAAATCTTGGTTTAGCCATCCTAAAATCTTGGTTTAGCCACCCTAAAATCTTGTTTAGCCACCCTAAAATATTGGTTTAGCCACCCTAAAATCTTGGTTTAGCCACCCTAAAATCTTGGTTTAGCCACCCTAAAATCTTGGTTTAGCCACCCTAAAATCTTGTTTAGCCATCCTAAAATCTTGGTTTAGCCACCCTAAAATCTTGTTTAGCCACCCTAAAATATTGGTTTAGCCACCTTTAAGTCTTGGTTTAGCCGCCCTAAAATCTTGGTTTAGCCACCCTAAAATCTTGGTTTAGCCACCTTTAAGTCTTGGTTTAGCCGCCCTAAAATCTTGGTTTAGCCACCCTAAAATCTTGGTTTAGCCATCCTAAAATCTTGGTTTAGCCACCCTAAAATCTTGTTTAGCCACCCTAAAATATTGGTTTAGCCACCCTAAAATCTTGGTTTAGCCACCCTAAAATCTTGGTTTGGCACCCTAAAATCTTGGTTTAGCCACCCTAAAATCTTGTTTAGCCGCCCTAAAATCTTGGTTTAGCCACCCTAAAATCTTGGTTTAGCCACCCTAAAATCTTGTTTAGCCGCCCTAAAATCTTGGTTTAGCCACCCTAAAATCTTGGTTTAGCCATCCTAAAATCTTGGTTTAGCCACCCTAAAATCTTGGTTTAGCCACCCTAAAATCTTGTTTAGCCACCCTAAAATATTGGTTTAGCCACCCTAAAATCTTGGTTTAGCCATTCTAAAATCTTGGTTTAGCCATCTTAAAGTCTTGGTTTAGCCACCCTAAAATCTTGGTTTAGCCACCCTAAAATCTTGGTTTAGCCACCCTAAAATCTTGTTTAGCCACCCTAAAATATTGGTTTAGCCACCCTAAAATCTTGGTTTAGCCACCCTAAAATATTGGTTTAGCCACCCTAAAATATTGGTTTAGCCACCCTAAAATCTTGTTTAGCCACCCTAAAATATTGGTTTAGCCACCCTAAAATATTGGTTTAGCCACCCTAAAATCTTGGTTTAGCCACCCTAAAATCTTGTTTAGCCACCCTAAAATATTGGTTTAGCCACCCTAAAATCTTGGTTTAGCCACCCTAAAATATTGGTTTAGCCACCCTAAAATATTGGTTTAGCCACCCTAAAATCTTGTTTAGCCACCCTAAAATATTGGTTTAGCCACCCTAAAATATTGGTTTAGCCACCCTAAAATCTTGGTTTAGCCACCCTAAAATCTTGTTTAGCCACCCTAAAATATTGGTTTAGCCACCCTAAAATCTTGGTTTAGCCACCCTAAAATATTGGTTTAGCCACCCTAAAATATTGGTTTAGCCACCCTAAAATCTTGGTTTAGCCACCCTAAAATCTTGGTTTAGCCACCCTAAAATCTTGGTTTAGCCACCCTAAAATCTTGGTTTAGCCATCTTAAAGTCTTGGTTTAGCCACCCTAAAATCTTGGTTTAGCCACCCTAAAATCTTGGTTTAGCCACCCTAAAATCTTGGTTTAGCCACCCTAAAATCTTGGTTTAGCCACCTTTAAGTCTTGGTTTAGCCACCCTAAAATCTTGGTTTAGCCACCTTTAAGTCTTGGTTTAGCCATCTTAAAGTCTTGGTTTAGCCACCCTAAAATCTTGGTTTTATAACCATCCTAGAACCTTCGTTTTGCCATCTTAAAAATCTTGGTTAAGCGACCCTAACCCTTCGTTTTGCCATCTTAAAAATCTTGGTTTAGCCACCTTAAAAGTTGTCGTTTATTGCAGGTGGTGAAGAGAACCTATTGTGCGTTTCTTCTGGTGCAGATTGGTACCCACGGGAGGACATTTTCCTACACGAGTTCGTTCACGGTATTCATGAGATTGCTCTCCTCTATGGTGGTGCCATATCCGATTTTGACAAGCGATTAAATCCCCGCTACAGATTTCTCAAGGTAAGCTCAGTTACTCCAGTGTAGGTGTTTAATCAAGATCAATATGAGATGAATTCACACGAATTCACACCCTCAGTTACACTAGAGGTCACGTGACCCAGTCACCCCACGTCAACGATTCTGCCGGTTCGGGCTCATGTTTTTTCATTCCTCTATTCCTTTCTCCACGGGCCGGCATACTTTTCCAAAACTTCTCTAAAAGACCTGAAAACTTGCAATGTCTATGAAATATTTTGGAAGAAAACCATCAGCTAAAGTTTTAGTCGCTTTGTTTTCATATTTCAAGACTGTAACAGGCGAGTTTTCTTTTTCGGTTATTTTCAAACACATAAGCCCATGGAGAAAGGAATGCAGACAAGAACATGAGCCCGAGCGGGCAGAACCGCAGACGACGTAGACGTTATGAGCCCGAGCGTGCAGAACCACAGACGACGTAGACGTTATGAGCCCGAGCGGGCAGAACCGCAGACGACGTAGACGATATTTTCGACACGAACACCGCTTCGGTGAAATCCGTAGTAAAATGATTAGCTTCACCTAAACGATGCTCAGGATGAAAAGAGCATGATTTTAGTAAAATGCCAGAGATTCAGCTCTCTTCGATGCATACACAGGCACACAAGAGAATGAGGAATTCCACAGGGGTTGCTTCAAATTTCCACAGGGGTTGTACAGGAGTCTGGAATTTCCAGGGGTAGAGCAATTTTTGAAGATTTGGAGTTCCTCGATAGGTGGAGTACGCTTTTTTTTGGGGGGGGGGGGGGCAGCCCAATAATACTCTCTTTCGAACGGAACGCATTTCACAAATCTGTGATTATTTCTAGTCTAATCAGAGTTCAGGAGCGCTCTGGGCGCGCACCTACGCTATGAGTTCGGACCGTGAGTACTTCTCCGAGGGCACGCAATCCTACTTTGACGTAAACGACTCGGCCGATCCCCCAAACGGTGTCCACAATCACGTAAATACACGTGGAGAACTCAAAAGCTACGACCCCGTGCTTTATCGGTTCAGCAAAGAAGTGTTTCCATGTGGGAACAAGATCGTCAAGAGATGCGAGGCGAAAAGGGGTAAGCCTACGCATGCGCAGATCCTATTTGATGATTCATGGGTGATTCGAACGCAATCTCGAACCAAGAGCTCCCAAGACACCTCGCGGGGGAGGATCTGGTGACAGCCACTGACGCATGCGCAAGATTAGATACAGAGCCGTTTAGGAAAAGAGCTTCATGCGCATGCTCGAACGTTCAAAACCAGCCAATCAGCGAAGGTCCTCAAATGAATGTCACCAGAGCCTCCCCTGTGAGGCGACGAGCCGGGGAGCTCTGGGTACGAGAATGATTCGAAGGTTGAAAAGTATTTACCACGTCAATTTCGTTAAACAGGCAATAAACTCTTCCTTATTACCGTTTCTTTTACCAGGAAATCTGCCGATAGCACGCTGGTTTTTCAAGATGGATTGTGACAAGGGTAAATGCAAACCAGTGTACCCTTTATTCCTTAGACATTTCTCTCAACTAGAGCAAACGAGATATGAATCACTTAGGTGCGTCGTCCAATCGGTTCGCCTACACCTAGCCAAGGGTTTTGTCTTCAACTATATTCTCTCAACAATTTCCTTTGCATTTATAATTGGGAATTTAGCTACTAAATGTCCCTCGGAGAACAAAAGTAACCGAGGCGATCATGGTTGGTTGGAGTTTAAATTTCGTGTTCAGTGCGCATACAGTTTTAGTCCGAATCTTTTGTTTAAGTTCTCTTTGTTCTTGTTAAACCAATAGAAATGAAGCAATTCGGACTAACACGCATGCGCACTAAACACAAAATTTAAACTCCAATTATTATAACTTTGGCGAGCATTGAGGCGTATTATCCGGGCTCTAATGAGCATTTATGATGGTCGCCATAAAGTCTCATTTTTGTACTCAATGCCCTCCAAAGTTATAATAATAGTAATGTAGTTGATGTTCTTGGACATAAATATGTTTTGGGCCCTTCTCAGTGCTCATTTCAACCCTCGCTGCACTCGGGCAAAAATGAGACTGAGTTGGGCCCAAAACATCTTTACACCCGCGAACTATTTAACCCACATCAACCATTTAACAAATAGACCTCGAGACCGACTGTGCTATGATGAATAGACCATGAGGCCGAAGCCCGAATGGTCTATTGCAGATATCATAGCACATGAGGACGAGAGGTCTAATTGTTTTAGTATAAACCAACTAGTTGGTCAGTTTTGGAAATGAATGCATTATTTTATGTTGAAAAAATCCAGTTTCCTTGCAAAGAAAGGTGGTTTTCCAGGTACGGTCTATCACTAATAGACCATTAGAAGCTCAGTCAATCAGTATGCAGGATTTGTAATAGACCATTAGTTTATACTAAATTGCTATATATCCAACGTGAGACAGCGTACTTCAGGATTTCCAAGAAACGAGAAGCAGGTTGAAATACGAGGCAAAGCCGAAATACGGACGTGAAAATCGGGTACACCTCGAGTACAAATGATTATACCGTATGAGCATATCCTTAACTTGAACTGGAATGTTGCATCGCTCGGCTTAAGTAACTATAAATGTTATTATAAAATAATTGTGATAGTTGGCGCGCTCTGATGGTCGACAGCTGTGTTTCAAAACTCTATGAAGGTCATAGAAATGACGCCATCACGCGGCAAATCGGCAGATGCGCTATTGAAACTTCTCCTCCCGCGTATGATTATTGTTCTCGCTTTAGAAATTATTTTATTCGGCTTTTGTTTGGGAGAATTCTCGAGTCAGATCATGAAGCACTCGACTTCGTCTCGTGCTTCATGATCTGCTCTCGAATTCTCCCAAACAACGCCTCGCTTTTCAAAACTCTATGAAGGCACAGAAAAAATGTTTTATTTCTTAAATCTTAATTGCAGAAGGAAATGGCACTCTGATAAACTACAAAACCAAAAAGCCTGTCGAGGATAGTAACCCTAACTGCAGCTGGTGGGCAAGCAGTGGCGAGTGCCAGAAAAACCCAGGCTACATGCTTGCCTATTGCGAGAAAAGCTGTTTCTAAGCAACAGACTCGCAAAAAAGGTGAGCTAAAAATAATTTAGAAAATAACACCTATGTTGTATTGTGAATGTGCGCATTCTGATTGGTTAAAAAGCGTGTTTGTAAGAGACCTGAGAAACACGATTGTCATGCAACGCTGTCGTGCGTGTGTATGTTATTTTCTAAAAGCAATAAAAATACTTTATACGTGCTCTCTGGTTTCTTACAAACACTCGGGGAATGTTGGTCGAACTGATAAAACTTGAAAGAAAAAAAATTGAAACTTTCAAGTTTTGATCAGTTCTCCCAACATCCCCCTCGTGTTTGTAAGAAAGCAGAGAGCACGCGGAAAGTACTTTTATTGCTTAAATACAACTATTCCCCGAGAGATCGAGGATAATTGAGAGGAATAATTGTTTTAGTCAAATAACGCTAGTAGGTCAATTTGTATAGCCAAAAACGTTTTCTGGTCTGGTCATTTGCCATTTTCTGGCTTTCAAATCCGACACTTTTCGCTACTAGTAGGCTATAACTTATAGCCTATAACTTATAGCCTACTAGTAGCTCAACCAATCAAATAGCAGAATTGATTATAGACCACTAGTGTGATTTGACTAACCCGACGTATGCCCTAGGCCTAAGAGCAGTAACACTGTCTACGGAAACAAACAACGATCACGACAAACAAAAACGCCTATTACACTGTCTTTAGAAATAATTAATATTTAACCAACAGTGACTTTTTTCGCGAGGTACCTAAAAACTTCTAGTCACCAAATACTACCATTTGCGTCATCTATGAAGTGTGACGATTTTTCGCAAAGGTTTACTTTTCACTAACGTGCACTTTTTGTCGTTAAACAGTCAAGTTTCTCACTCTCTGATTGGCGAGAAACGCGACAACTTCTCGACAAAACGTGCACGTTTGAAAAGTAAACCTTCGCGAAAAAATCTTCACACTTCATGGATGACGCAAATGGTGGGCAAAAGGTAGTAGTGAAGTTTGGTCACATAACGAAAGAAATCTGGTCACCTTTTTGTCTCAAGAATGTATGCCGTTGACAGCTAATTTTGGGCATTTAAAAAAAAGTACAGACTTGAGCTAAGGTAAGTCGCCATTTGACGACAAGCTTGAAATTTTTGGTCGCCAAAAAGAATCTCTAGTCGCCATTGGCGACCATATGGTTGCAATACTACGGGCGCTAGACTTGGCAAACTGTTATCACTCAAACTATTTTTTTTCTTCGATTTCAGGAACAACAGTCAAAGCAGAATCGTAAAAAGAACAAAACTGTTCCGTCGCTTTCGATCAACTTAATAATAAAGATACCGCAGCCTGTACCGTACACATCATTAAAGGTTGATGATTTCAACAAACTTATTGTTTATTATCATTAGAAGTGTTAAAAAATTATTTACAGCCGCAGAAAAAAATCCGATCTAAATTATTTACAAAATATTAATGAAAATATTCTAAAAACCCTCCAATCTTCGATCGGACTATAAATAATCTACCAGTCAACAATGCTATCTATTATTACAATTAGTCGCCACAAATATCGACGAATTCACGGATCCCGAGGCGAATAATTGATTTAGTATAATTAATCAAGTTTTAGACAAAATATCTTATGATAGTAATCATCGTGTGCGTAATCTCGACCAATCAGCGTGTGGCATTTCCATACTCACACGAGTAAAATACTAATAACACATCTTCACACGGGCTTAACCACCGCCAGAGAACGCGTCTGAGGAGGGTTTTTCTGTGACGTCACGTTCCTGTGACGTCGCGCTTCTACCACAGGAAGCCCGCCCAGAACACCAGGGTCTAGGCTGTGCCAAACAATGATGAGAAGTTGGATGAGGGGTACTACCCCACCCCACTCAACCCCCAAATAGACGGGTTCTCCATTCGTAGAACATAAAGTCGGCGTCCACGTTGGGTATATGATTCAATTTGGTGTTATTTTTTAATTAGGAAAAGCCCAATCCAAATTTAATGAAACTCCCCCCAAAATTACGGCGCTTTAACGTTTTGAGGTTAAATATTTGAATTTAATTGATCTCTGTCATGCTTTTGTATATTATGCGGTGTTCTATTGTGTTGTCAACACACTTGAATGACCACTTAGTAAATAAGTAGTAGTTCCCAAATGCAGTAGCTGCCTATGATGACTTTCATAGGAGCTTTACGGAGGCATGCTTATAAATAACCAAGGACATTGGCTGCCTTTGTGGGTGGGTTTTAAAAATCGTTTTTATCTCATTCTCGTAACCAGAACTGCCCGGCTTGTCTACTCGCGGGGGAGGCAAAGCCTAGAGAAAACAAAGCCGCAGAGAAAACGAACTTGCTGCACATGCCCCAACGTTTAAAAACAGCCATACAGCGAAGGCCCTCTAATGGTTCAGAGCCTCCCCTGCGATGTGACGAGCCGGGGAGCTCTGGGTACGAGAATGTTTTGGCCTATACAAATTAACGCATGTGTTTAATGGTTTTACTGCTTGCCTGGCTAAGCGTCGTCTCTGGTTTGGTCACTTGGACCAGCGTCCGTGGGTGCGGCTTCGTCAGTTGAGGGCTTTACGCTACAAGACAGAAAAGAAAACGTTTAAGGTGGCACGCGCCTACTTCTCAGGAAAACACAAACTTAAGCGTTTGTAGCAAGCGCAAAGGGAGAGGAGAGGGCGCCGAACTTCGCGAGTCCACTTAGAGATGTTTAGTTGCGAAGTTGAGGAAATTGCGGGTCCACTATCACATGCACGGCGCCCTCTCCTTTTCCTCCCTTTGCCCTTACTACGCAGGCTTCCAAACTTCATTTAGAGATGTTTATATGCGAAGTTGCGGAAATCTTTGGATATTACACCTGCCATGACTGCCATGCCAGAAGTTTCTGAAAGTCTGACAAAACGCAGTAAAGATCTACCATGTTAAAGCGGTTATCGATTTTATTTTAGCTACTTCATTCAAATAAATAACGAATTTAATGATATAATTTCCTGTGCTAAATTTTACCGGTTGAAAAATAAATATGAATAAATTAGCATAAATTACGTCCTTTTTCTCACTTCGTGTACCAGTCCCCTCCCCGTCCCCCACTCTGTATACCGCCCTCATCCCCCCTCCCCGCTCCATGTACCATCCCCACCCCCCTCCCCGCTCCATGTACCATCTGTATACCACCCTCATCCCCCTCCCCGCTCCATGTACCATCCCAACCCCCTTCCCGTTTTTCCAAACTTGGATATGATGATCTCTTACTTGGTTAGGTCTTGACTGTCTGGAATGTGGAATGGAGTCGGTTGGATCACACATTTGGGCTCGTACAATGGGAGGCATTCCTGTCAGAGATAAATTGTTTCAAAGTTAGCCCGAGTATCAGGCGGAATTTTATTTTTCCGTGAGAAAATGAGGGGAAGGTCATCATCATCATCTTTATTATTTTGACACGGACAAACATCAGGTAGTGTAAAATATCTAATTAACAACTATATAATACTATGTAGAATCCTATGATATCTCTTTTTTGTGTAAATTGAGGACGAGATATCACATAGGATTCAAGTCTATTTTCGTGCTATTTTCTTAGCGGAATCTAGCCTCCTGAAGCTTTGAATAATCCTATAATAAATAATGATCCTGATACTCGGGCTATTTCAGAGTATGCAAATGACAGATCCATAAATAAACTGACTTATTCATCTCAAAACGCCAAACCTAAAGGGTCAACCTAATCTCAAGCAACGTATTCGCCTTTGTCACGCGCCGCCATCTTGAGCATGGAAACAAGGCCAAGTAGGAGACAATCGCTTTCCTGGCTGTCACGCTCGTAATTTTCGGCACGATTTTCAAAATTGTTAAATCTTTATTACCTGCCATATTAACATTTTCATCGCAGCATCCGGGTTTATCTTACATTGTCACGTCACGCTTCCTGTTTGAACTTGATTCCATTCCAGTAAGAAAAACAAGATGGCGCGCGTGTGACAAAGGGGAATGGTGCGCGAATGATCGTTTGTCAAAACGAAAGGTCCGGGGGGGGGGGGGGTACTTGGCTTGATATAGGGCGGGTATGTGCCGCTGGGATTTTTGGTCCAGCGAAAGCTACCCGAATCTTCTCAGTTCTGAGAAGCTAAAACTATATTTAATCCCCGTTAGAAGTCAAACCTCGTTTATATTTGACATAAGGCACGATTTTCTAAGGAGACGGAAGTTTTTATAATGCTCAATTGCGATATTCTTTAGAATCTGTTTGGGACGTTTGGCGATGCCACTCGACATTTTTTACCTCAGGTAATCTTTGGTGATATATCATTCCATTTTCTCTGTCACTTTTAGCCTTCTTCTCATTGATCAGCTTCCGCACTCTGCCAATAAGAAATTATTATATAATATTATACACTTAATGACTGCTCCCGAGGGAAACATCAGTTTTGTTTCCCGATAATCTCGATGTTTCCCGAGACCGAGATTATCGGGAAACAAAACTGGTGTTTCCCGAGGGACTAGTCATTAAGTGTTTTGTTATATAGCAGAAAATATACTAGTTTTCGTTGACTAAAAGACGTTTCATACAGTGTTTGACAGAGTTTAAGAAAGTAATTGTTCTCGATTTCTCGCTTGATAAATCGTGAGTGTCATGTGGTTTCATTGAATTCTAATTTTGCAGCCATGGAATTCCACAAAAAATCTCCCTCGATTTCAGCCAATCAGTACGCAAGATAGAGTCATATCATAGGATTCTATTCACAATATTATATATTACTAGATATAATCATGGATTAGTAAAGCGCGTTCCCCGTCATACTTGCATGGGCAGTGGAACATATTTTGAAGTGAGGGGGCTAATTAGAGACAATGTACGGTAAAGCGGGAAGGGGGCTTAGTATACAGTACAGAAAAATCAAAATCTTCCCCACTCATCCCACTCGACCTGGCATCAATATCAGTGTTATATAAACGTTTTGAAGACGTTTTTCTTCTGATCAGTTCCTAGAAAGGATAACCTGCTAGTTTTTTTTTCGGATATTTGATTTTTTTGGCGTGCGGGATTCCTGTGTCGCGGAATTTCCCCTCGCGACACAGGAATCCCGCGCGTCAAAAAAAAAATCAAATATCTGAAGAAAACACTGGAGATCCGGCTAGCAGGCTATGAAAAGGACTAACCCTGATTTCAACACATATATCTTATTAGACATTTTCCTCCTCCCCCTCCCCTTCGCCCGATTTTTGCGCTCGCCCCCGGGACCGCGCGCCTCAAAATTCCAAGATGACGCCCGATCATCGAACGGACCGGGTTTTCCGCGATAAAAACACTCAGTACCGCCTGCAAGCAGGCTATTTCGAGTCTGGAGTACGGGCGAGACAAAATACAAAGACGAGAAAAAATGTTCAGAGATATTATTGTACATTAAAATTTCTAATAAGTTGTTTATTATCCGACATTTATTTTCCGCTGTTTTGAATTGAGAATGGACGGACTTAGTGAAAATAGTTTGGAAGTGTACAATATCGCGGGATATTTGTACTCGCCCCAGTCTCACTCCTGCGATATTTGTTCTCCTCTCGTTGCAGTTGGATAATACTGTACCTTATTGTCTGTGGCGCATCATCTAGATGACATTTACTTTTGGGTTTTATCTTGTCATAATCCTACAGTACATGTAAGTTGAAAGATGTCAGTGCACAATTATATTTTTCTTCTCTAGTACTGAATATCGTGGTGAGGGATTAAAGCTCAGAATAAACGTGATGCAAATTCATTGCCTTTGTCACGCGCCACCATTTTGTTTTCAGAATGACCCGGCAAAGCAGAAAAAAGCAATGAGCAATCAACTTTTTGATTCTTTTAAGAGTACTTTTTTGTAGCTTGGTCAACTTTTGTACCATAAATCCAAGGAGGTTTTACATAAAACTTCCTTGATAAATCCCAGGCTTCGTTTTTCAACAAGAGCAAAACATGCACGCTGCTTGGCCTCGTTTCCATGCTGAGTCCATGCAAGATTTACAAGTTACAATCATCAACGTGCATTCCGTTTGGCCACCAGCTTGCTTGCTCCCCCGAAAAATGGATGATCGCCAGGAAAAAATACTTCCAACCCTAAGGGATAGCAAATGGGGTGTGGTCCATAGCAAATTTACCAAGAAGAGATGGGAAAATTGGGTTTGTTAAAAAAAATGGTAGCAAATAAGACATACTAAGTTAACTGCTGTAGGCTACTTTTAGCGTGAGACACCCTAAGGGATAGCAGGGGACTCGTTGGATAACTGAACCCCAAAAAGATAGCACTTGAGTGAATTATTACACACAAATCCACAAAGAGATAGGAAGATCATCCCCACTGAACACGTTTAGATATTCATGCAACTTTCATGTCAAGTTGGCCACAAGTGTATGGAACGGTGACGCAAGTTTACAAATTTCCTCTTTTGGTACTCGAGTTTGCCGGCATCATTAACAAGGAATTATGTCAAAGTTCTTGAGGAAACGTTTAGTTTGAGCGCGTACACTTTATTTGTAAGTTATTATCCCCTTGTTTGTGTTTATTTAGGTCGTGTGAATTTAAATAGCGTTAATAAAGTGTGAGCGTTAATTTCCTATAAGGCAAAATCAGTCCCCTACATACACACCTTTGCGAAGGCAAGTGACTGCTGAATATGCTTTGTTGCTTCGTTAAGAACAGCTATAGATTCCCCACACCTTCAATTCATAAATACAAAGAACATTATTTTGGGATAGGTGGCTGCTAATAGAGGTACCACTGTATAATTAATAAATTATAATTATTTTAAATAATCAGTTTATTCACTCTAATTGTAGCTCAATAGCTAAATTACAAGGAGCTAAATGGCAAGATGAGTCAGCAATACAAAACAAATTTATGTAGTCATAAAATAATTCTAGCTCTAATGATAATACCGATAATATATTAAATGTTAAATACAAAATGTTATTGGGTGTTCCTGGTATCTTCACGTTATGAAAGACTGTAGCCTCATTGTAGAGCAGGGTTCTTACGTGGCTTTTGTAAATAAATCCAGGGTTTACAAGGACATTTCCAGGACTTTTCCAAACATATTCCAGGACATTTTCCTTTCACATATGAACCATTTAAATAACAAGCAAACTTGCACATGGCGTGAGTACCGTAGTGGCCAATTGTTGATGTAAGAAAAACAAAACTAGAATGCACATCTTCTGCCAACATCACCCATCTGCCGAATTTATACCGTCCCATGTTTTTTTTTGTGCGATCCATTTCCAGGACTTTCCAGGAGTTCAATAAAGACTCCAGGACTTTCCAGCCCTGGCATTCCAAATTTTCAAATTCAAGCCTTTTCGAGGTTTTCCAGGACCTGTAGGAACCCTGTAGAGGCCATAGCATTGTCTTGTCTAACATTGCCTGAGTGGAGATCAGATCTGAGAGACACACTTGTGTGCCTTTTTTTTCTTGGCAAACAAAATCACTGACAAGACTCACTTATCTTCAACTTCAAGCAGATGGACCCCTTGATAACACCTGGCTAAAGCAAAATACATCTCAGCTGGAAAAGAAGAAATGGAGGTCTTTTTTTCAACCATCAAGGACACTGATGTTGAAGCCACTGTTATGAGCATGGACAGTGGAGGCAACATTATATTAGGAAAGGGGAGTGGAGAAAGCCCTTAGAGATAAATATTTTGTTCATTTTATATTTGAAGGGGAAATGGGGGCATGCTCCTCCGAAGGAAATTTTATGGTTTTACAGCCAAAGACGCTCAAGCGTCCCCCTCTAGAGTGTAATAATGAGTTGATTCTTGGAATATTGGATCCATTATTCGATTCAATAATGCATTCGGCTTGGGAAAACGTCTTTCGATTTGAACTCGGATTTCCTGAACCACGCTCCGACACTCTTAAGTCACAGCCTTTATGCTTCTTAGAATATCCATGATAATACTGATCAACAATTTCTTCTCTAAATGAACGAGGGAGAGATTTACCACGCTCGTAAAGTCTACCAGGCCCGCCATATTGGTAACAAAACTCACAAACAAAAGGCTACATGTGGCTTTTTTCCATATATGGAAGCGCCTTCATCGTCTATCGTCCAATCAAAAAGTGAAAACCCAGTTCAAATCGAAGGACATTTTCCCAAGCCAAATGCATTATTGAATCGAATAATGGATCCAATATTCCAAGAATCAACTCATCATTGCGCTCTAGGGGGGTACGCTTGAGCGTCTTTGGCTGTAAGGCTAAAGACCACTACTAAGGTATGAATCAAATTTTGGTGCTAAATTGGGCTTGATCTTGTCAGTGAAAAGCATCTGTAGATGAAAATGTAATGTGGCATACAGAAAAAGATCTGGTGCACCTACTTGGGGAAATTAATGAAGGGAGGCTATACTTAATTGTTTATTCTGGTAACCAAGAATCTAAATTAAAGGTGCCTGCTCCCCCCTTCTACCCCCCTTCTTCCCTTAAAAAAAATTATCAACATAATTGGGGAGCCAGTCACCCCCACATGTTGGTCTGCGCCCAGGCTTCAGTTCTATAGTGTCATGTTTAAAAAGATGTCTCAAACTTACATTGGAATTTCAAATAGGTTGCCCACTTGTGCTCTAAATGATGAGATTCCTGAAAATGAAATGAAAAGAAATATGATTTTACTGCACTTACTTACTTTTTAATGTCACCTGGAAGTTGAGGTCCAAATATACACCTTTTGTACTAGATTACCAAGGCAGGTTACAGGATTTTGATCTTGACCTGATCTTGACCTGATCTTGACCTGATCTTGACCTGATCTTGACCTGATCTTGACCTGATCTTGACCTGATCTTGATCTGATCTCTTGATCTGATCTCTTGATCTGATCTCTTGATCTGATCTCTTGATCTGATCTCTTGATCTGATCTCTTGATCTGATCTCTTGATCTGATCTCTTGATCTGATCTCTTGATCTGATCTCTTGATCTGATCTCTTGATCTGATCTCTTGATCTGATCTCTTGATCTGATCTCTTGATCTGATCTCTTGATCTGATCTCTTGATCTGATCTCTTGATCTGATCTCTTGATCTGATCTCTTGATCTGATCTCTTGATCTGATCTCTTGATCTGATCTCTTGATCTGATCTCTTGATCTGATCTCTTGATCTGATCTCTTGATCTGATCTCTTGATCTGATCTCTTGATCTGATCTCTTGATCTGATCTCTTGATCTGATCTCTTGATCTGATCTTATCTCAAGAAATCTCAAGCTATTTTTTTCTCACCTCTATCTGCTTGTTGGCTGTCTGGTATTTCGCTGCAACATCATGACATAGTTCACTGATCAACTGAGGCTTGTGACCTTTTGTAATTGCTCTTCTTACTGTGACACACTTGAGACAAGAAAGTCAAAGTTTTTAAAACAAGCTTCGAAATGAAGCATTGTACAGTTGCGTACAAACTGTACAGTTGCGTACAAACTGTACAGTTGCGTACAAACTGTACAGTTGCGTACCAACTGTACAGTTGTGTACAAACTGTACAGTTGTGTACAAACTGTACAGTTGTGTACATATTGTACAGTAGTGTACAAACTGTACAGTTGTGTACATATTGTACATATGTACTCCGTGATTTATGTGATGTAGTCGCACAGTAAACATGAATAGCAGGGATGTCAACTCTCCCAGTTTTGCAGGAGGACTGGAGATTTTTCACTCCTGTTAGTCCAGTCATTCTATGGTTTGACCCGTCACTAATTGCAACAGAAGGTTTTTCTTCACAATATTGGTCAGTTGAACGTACTAAACAACATACTAAAAGTCCTAAAAAATCCTAGCACGGGAAAGCCTCTAAAATGAGCATCATTGATACGTGCGCTCTCCTGCAACATGAAAACGAGGCTGAAACCGGAAGTAGCGCTATTTTGCCCGTTTTAATAGTATTTTCTTCCCGATTTTCGAGGATTTGTTGTAATTCTATGAATGACAAGCTGTTCAATCAATTAATATGGTATTTGCATATCATTTACGCTTAAAAAGAGTGTTTTGGGTTTTCGGTCTTCTCCGCTTCCCTCATATGTTAATTGTTTACGAAGTTTTTTCAACATAAACATTAACAAAGGCGACAAAAACATATGAAACAGCTCTAAGGTTATCGTTTTTGTTTCAATAGTCAATAATAAATGTATTTAAAGGTAAAAGCAGTTGAAAAGGGAAAAAAATGTCCCGAGATCATCATTAATCGGGGAGTTGCAGAGTCCCTTTGCAGTGGCAACAGGCGGGTGTGATCATTCTGTTATACTTGCGGCAAGGAGTAATGATCGTAGTGTGCTACATCCTGTTGGTGCTACATCCTGTGGTACAGTTGCATCTTATAATGCGTAGAAGGTTGTCCGGCGCTCAACCAACCGCTCTCCCCCCTGCAGCCGCGATCTCCTCTCGAGTGCTATAAGTCTGCTGGAACACGTGCTCTCGGAAACGATCGAATGAGATGAAATTCTGGAGTGACGCGCCACTGTAGTGTAGTTTCGCGAAGTCGTGTCCCATCCCAGGGACGTGTGTGAGGAATATTCCGACAAACCTCCACTCCTAGCTGAGCTCGAATTTTCAGGACGTTCCAAACGCGTCACAAAGTGTTGCCCTTTTGCTAGGGGATGAAATACAAATTCACTACCGCCTGGTATGGTGTGGGGGTGCGACCGCCTGGTATGGTGTAAAACGAACAAGTTGAAGTGACCCCCCTCTGAAAGTACTATGAATAACGCTCCTTAGAGCTGTTAAAAATTTTCGTCATCCCCCACAACTCCCTATTTGAACTAGTGCTAGGCAGTTCAAAGCATAAAAAGGCCATGGCATGCCTCTTTCGGTGCGCGTGATTTTGATCAGGGCATTTCATCAAGCCCTGAAAAAATGTATGAGAAAATGCCATTTTCTATACAGTTGACAAACCAGGTATATTTTTTTCTTCCTCATGCGCCGCAAATTACTCATAACCTTTCCAAGAGTAGGAAAGGTGACTCCTACGATGTGCGTGAAGCGCGGAACAAATGACGCAAAGCGCGATGCAATTTTTATCGTATCCAGTTGTGAAAAATGCAAATGAATAAAAGTTGCTGCAATTGGTTGCAGCTACCTCTCTTTCGAGAGATCCCCCTTTCGCTCGCCCAAAAATAGAAAAATCATATTACTCCTCCTGGCGATAAATGATCACCAGCCCTTGACGTGCGGCGCCTTATGTTGTAACAAGAAGGAGTTTGGTTTTAGCGGAGGTTATTTACACGATCAAAATTATGCTATTTGTGCCCGGGATTGCCACAATATCATCACCGCGCTCTTTGCTAGCATTATTTGTTCATATTCTCCTTTTTTTTTTCCGTATGACCATCCGTCCTATTGGTTGCGCATGGCTCACTGCATATCACGGCAAACTTCAGCCATTTGGGGTTAGGATTTATTTGCTGGCAGTGTACCGGCGGCAAAGAAAAAATGTCATTTGAATTCCAAGTTGAGAAAAAAAAAGAAAGTGTCAAAATAGGGTACACACTAGCCCTTCTGTGGCTGATTTCAAATGTCGCACCCCGTGTAAGCGTGACACCGAAACAAACATGTGCTCTCTATATACGCGAACGAGCAGGGATAGGTGGCCCGAGTAACATCACTATCGTAGTGCGTATGCAAACCGCAAACAGAAATTAGTATGTTAGTCTCTCGACAGAGCAATTCAGGGCCGCACTTGGGCAGACTTTTCTGACTTTGCGATATAAAGCTTTGCCAGCTGATTGACTAAAACACAATAGCGCCGACGAGAAGCCTTAGCGCTGTCTGTTTTGCCAGACTTTTGAAGGAACAATAGAATTCGCTGTCAATGAAATATAATCTCAAGCTAAACAGAAGCAGAAATAGGAAAGCAACGATAAACCTATTTCGCGCTAGTGCTACCCAGGTCGGGGAGGGAAGGGGAATGATTGATAAGGAAAAGCGGACCAACGTGGTTTGAATGCATTTTTATTAAGCCGCTGTCAAAAGTCGCTAGGAAAAGCAAGTATAATAACTGCCTGTATGCCAAAGTTATCGCAGTCTTCTGTTTTGCCCATTTAATCACTAATTAATCATTTTTTAGTATCCATTCTCTTTTGTCCCGCCGAATTCGAAATACGAAGCCCTTGGTGGACGGGTAGACCTTTTTGTCACTTGGATGTGTGTGTGCGTGCGACCACAGTCTTCGGCAAATCTTTGCTGGAAAATTATTATGTGGCAAAAATGAAAACTTTGCAAGAAATACCTTTATTCATCTTGAGTTTGCTCCTCTGAAATAATATGACACAAAATTATTGTCTAGAACCACTTCAACTGACTCGTTCGTGTAATCAATAAACTTTTGAAAAACTCATGCTCATTCTTTTTCTAAAATTGCTCTTTTAAAATCGAAGAATTAGATATTTCTACATAGAATACATCGCGATGAAATGGCTCAATATAAATTTGGAAAAAACACTCGCAGTCGCCTTAAATATTAGTGTGTGCATAATTAGCAGGGAAAACCCTCACTGCTAATCCTGCGTACTCTCGACAAAACTGCTCCAGAGAGTTGAGTTGACGGCTGATTCTTTGGTATGTTAACCTGTAGATAGATGATTTCTAATCTTCTTATAGTAACTGAGGCAATTCTTCCCGAGCGGTTCTTAAGTCACTCTCTCTATTCAGATGCTTGTGTGGCGGCAAAAAAACGCAACACTTTTAGTAGTGACGGGCTTTACTCAATTAGGTAGCTAGCTAGACCTTCGCATTCGTAGCAGATTCAATCAACTTTATTTTACATTCATAATAATGTAAACTCAGTTTGTTTGAGGCAGATTGTGGTGTCAAAACATGCGAGCAAGAAAATTGCGAGTTCAACATTCTATTAATGCTCAACTTGCTCAAGACATTTTCAGCAAGAAATACTCAGCAGTTTGAGAGAAAAATAAAAAAATGAAATAAAACTTAGTCTACATGATTAATATTAATATTAGGATTGAAATTTTGGATATCATTTGGACATTTCCTTTCACAAAAGAAAGAAATCTTGGATAATATTTAGGAAGTATTATGCACAGCCTCGTTTTCATGCAGAAAAAAATCCTTTCCAAAGCGACCTAAAAAACGCTATTTTTCACCGTCTTCCCGTGATAGGATTTCTTAGGACTTTTAGTATGTTATAAAGGGGGACTTTCTGCACCTGAAACCGTCGAGAAACCTTCTGTTGCAATTAGTGACAGGTTGACCCCTTTTTTTCCATAGAATGACTGGACTATGTCTCCTGGCAAAATATTCCAGAATTGCCATATATATATTAATGTACTATGTATTTCTCACAGCTTTCTTTCTTGTAATGTTATCATAGCCTATTGTTCATATCTGAATTCTCAAGATTTCTTGAATCCTAGATCTGGCATCAGTGTAAGACAGTCATGTCTAAACTCCTAAACTTTCCAAGTGTCTCTATGGCAGTACTTACTTGCCCATCAGCTAATGCTTGCAGGTAGAGTGCTCTGACAGCACCAACTAAAATAAAATAATTCAAAATGTAATTCCAGTAGTATAACTGTTGCTTTCCTAAAGGCAAGGTCTGCCTTCAATGAAAAGCTGGGGGGATCCTTATGTACCCTGGAGCAGGGGATGCAGCTAAATGTGATAGAGCATTGCACCAAAAGGCCTTACCATTCATGTCTTTGTTCCCAAGCGACTTCAGACAGTCAAACAGACCAGCAGCAGCTTTAAGAGATTGAACCGCATCCTGGAAGTAATAATTATCTATTAGCATTACAAAAGCGATTCTGCATGCTGATTGGTCATATTTTGCTATATTCACCTATAGGCACCTATAAAGCATTGGGGATTGCACGCCCCCTTATTATGAGAACTAAAAAAAAATGTTTTCCAAAAAATAATGTGATATCCAAATAAATTTTGCATTTTAGCTAAGAATTATAAGACAACGAAGTATGCTTTCCATACGAACAACACTAACCAAACACAAACATCACTCTGAAAGTTTTGCAAAAGTTTACTGGGTTGCTTAGAAGTTTGATTTTTGAACACAATAAATCAGTTTGGTGCAGAGCTTGCAAAGTTACGAAAAACGCAATAATTACCTTCATTTTTTGTTCGTCTTCATCTTCATCCTGTATACTTTTATTCAGCTAGCAAAAATAGCAAATAAGATTTGCGCCTATAAATTACGCATGCCCCCACCCAAGGAGTTCATTCTGCAGTACTTGAGTAAACAAGAAGAAATAGAATTGACCTTCTTTGGGAGGGTGGTGGGGGCATTTTAGCCTTTCAGTCCCTTGGGAATCCTAACATGAGGGGGATTCCCAGAGCAAAAAATCACCTGTTTTCTCAGCCTAGGGGAGTTTGGGAATTTTTTAATTAATAATGAACTAAAAGGGCATAGGATCCCCATTGAGACCATTCACAAACATTTCCATACAGTACTGTACTTAAAATGATTTTGATACGAAAAAATAGAGTTGTGGTCAGTTAACAATGTCATATGTGACCTCTCACGCGAAAACGTACAGGTCGCCTTTTCCGTTAGCTGCAAAAAGCGTTAGCTATGCGCGAATCAGGCGTTTGTAGGCGCGAGTCAAGTGTTAGAAAAGCGCGAGCTGGCGTTAGATAGGCACAAGTCAGCGTTAGAAAAGCGCGAGGTGGCGTTAGCTAGGTCTGATTAAAGCGTTAGAAAAGCGCGAGCTGGCGTTAGCTAGGCCCGAGTCAAGTGTTAGAAAAGCGTGAGGTGGCGTTAGCTAGGCCCGAGCCAAGTGTTAGAAAAGCGCGAGGTGGCGTTAGCCAGGCGCGAGCCAAGTTTTTCTTAGGCGCGAGGTGGCGTTAGCCAAGCAGTGCGAATCAAGCGTTAACAAGGCGCGAGCCAAAGTTTTAATTAAAACAAAGCGCGAGAGTTGCATGATGGTTTAAATAAAGCGTTCGTTAAAGATGCGAAACTAGACTTAAAAGTTCTAATGCCAAGAAAACACGGTCGGCCTTCTAGGCACGAGCTAAACTTTCAAACAAAGTTTTCGCGAAATGAGCTCTAACTTTCATGTTTACTTTCTTTGCTTTTTAAAAGTCAAGCTGCCAAGGATGAAGCGATCCGTTCTAAAGCGAAGAATTTACTTACATCGAGTAATTATTATTTTAAGAATCTAAGGGAGTGCTCTAAAAGCAGGGAGAAAATATCTCCTTTCAGTGTCCAAAAGTTGGGGTGAAACAAAAAAAAAGACCACCTTGGCTATGGGTACTCCTATGGGTATGGGTACATAGTGTATTATTAAGAGCCCGTGTCAGCCACTCCTTTGTTATTGTTTTCATTCGATATCAGAAGGCAAATTATGAGTAGAAATCTCTTAATAAACATCTAAAAACAAAATTTCAGATTTGATTTACCAAATTCAATCGAGAACATTGCTCTATATTCTCTAAATCAGCCGATGGAAATGGATGCTTTCTCCGACTTGGTATGTTGCTATGCTGTCAAAATGGTGGCTGTCACAGGCTCTTTAAATGTAACATACATGATTTGCATGATCTAAGTGCCATAACCCTGCAGCAAGTAACATGAATGCCATTTCATAGTCAATGTCTGTAGTCACTATCCTTTCCTCAGAGAGAAAGCTTGTCCATTTGAACCTGAAATATGAGGTTTTATTATTAATGGATTATTATTAATGGATGTCAGTGTTTCACTGGATAATAAACACTCATATTTTCCATATTATTCTTCACTAGTGAAAATATGAAAAAGTTATGTACTGAATGGCCCAGGGCTTCTGGAGAAACGCGGAAAAAAATCTGAAATTATGCGGGATTTGAGGGCAAAATATGCACAGAATTACGCAGAAAATCTTCATGATGTGGGAAATTACACGGATTGCGTAATAATTTTGGGGGAGATGTTCAAAAATTACGCAGAAAATAGTCAATTACGCAGGATTGCGCAATAATTTAGCCATGTTCGTATTCTTTTAGAAAGAAAAAATACTTCTCCATACAAAATCTCTGTACAGTATTATGCGATGCTGTGAAACTAGTGCACACGACCATGAGCGGGGACTAAGTGGCGTCTGGAAACAATCTGTTGATTCTCTGATAAAATAACTCATTTCTGAACCCCAAAAATCTCACTTTACTTTGAAGTCTTTGAAAGAAGCAAAGAACAAGAACTACGTATAGTGTTTCGAGCCAAACATACCAACGCTTTTCTAATCCGATTTTTGATTCGCCAAACTAGTCCCTCATGGTTTTCATGGAACGCCTTGTCGTTCTCGATCTCGACATGTTTTCTCTGATATTTTGACATTTTTGAGGGAATAAATCTGCAATTTTCTTTGAAAATGATCGGTCAGAACCACAAATCAATAGTTAAATAGGCACTTGAGCTATCTTTGTCAAGAAAAAGAACTGAATTACACGGGATTACGCGGGAATTGATGGATTACGCGAATTACGCGGAAAACTAGGCAAATAACTTGTTTCCGCACAAGCGTGTAATTCCAGATGACCTGTTTATGCCAAGTTTGCATTGTTGTTTTCCTCGTCTCCATCGGCAGTGAAATCTGGCTCAGTCACTCATGACAAGTTCTTATCCATATCATAAAAAGAACATTACAAGGTGGCTTGAAGATATGGATTTTATTTTCTTGTGTCAAAAACAATATTATTTTATTCACTAGCATACCACCATGTAATTATCCTTTATGACAATATTTTATAAGCTATTTTTCACATAGTTGACATGCTAAAACATTCATATTTAGTAATTAAAATATATTACCTTAATCGACTTGAACTTCTGACCTGTGAAATGATCAATTTGAATACATTTTAAAGGATAAATGGAGAATAATACATGGGTGCTCACTGGGATGTGGAATTTATCTTCGAGTGTTCAAACTGATATTTCGAATTTCTCAGTGACCAAAATCCTGATAAAACACTATACTTTATACCGGGGGGAGGGGAGTTCTCCCAAATAAGAGTGATAGGGGTGCTCCTCGGGACATCAGAAAATATACCCTAAAAAATACCAGGACATAAAAAATCCATCCACTAAAACGTTTTAAAAAAATGTTAATTCTATCACGCGACCATTTTCTCCAAAATTTCCTTGCCATTTTTTTTCTTCACACGAATTCGACCTGCATAAATCTGCCATTTTTTCCCAGGAATTTGAACCTAAAAAATCCTTCAAAATCGGTCGTTTTTCCCGCACAATCAGCTGTTTTCTGTGAATTTTGCCACGAAATTGGCTGGGTTTTTTTCCACGAATTTGAACCTAAAAATCCTGCGAAATTTGTCTTTTTTTCCCGCAACCTACCAGAAGCCCTGTTAAATATGGCGAGAAACGAGCAAGAATCTCGACGTGGGCGGGTGCCAACTTGGACAGGTGAAAAATTTGGTCTGGGGCGAGTGACAAAACACCCAGACCAAATTTTTGACCCATCCAAGATGGTGCCCACATTGGGATTCACACTCGTTTCTCGCCGTGAAACGACCTAAAAAAGCCAACCAACGCCTGCTAGCAGGCTATAAACCTTTTTGTTATTGTTTATTGTTTCTCATCTCAAAACAAGCTTGTTTTTAGAGCTACAAATGAATAAAGAAAGCCAGAAAACATTTTGCTTGGTTTGTGACCCTTCATTTGTGTATCCCTTAGAAACATACCATTTATTAGTGAAAGCCACAATGTTTCTCCAATACCCCCTAAACAATACCTGAGAGTCGATTTTGACCCCCCAAAAAATATGGCGAGCACCCCAGGTCAACATGTGAATAACCCCTCCTGGGAGTTTATATAACAAAGCAGTATATTACAAGATTTACTACTCTTCCCAGTAGACCATTACACCTCACGATTTTTCTTCAGCCCGCTGATGGCTGTCTGACATCGATCACCTTTTTATGTACCACGTGATGAGTTGTTTATGTACCACGTGATCAACAGTTTTGGGCGTAGACTTTGAGAGTTTGGCAAGACACATAGTTTTGCTGCTTTTCAAGAAAGTCTTACGCCTTATGTGGTACATAAAAAGGTGTAGATCACGTGATGAATTTGAGACAGCCGCCAGCGGGCTGAAAAACCGAGAGGTATAACGGTCTACTGGGAAGAGTAGTAGTGTATTCTTAATGTCCCTTTTCTTTAAAAAAATAGACAGTTTGACAGTGAAATGGTGAAAATCATGGGACTACCTTTGCTTTAATGCTGTTCAGGTCAACTTCATTGATAAATACTCCTGTAAGTAGTTTATGACTGTCTCTGATGAGTCATCAGTGTGGGTTAGTGCCTCCTCAATCCCTTGCCGCCTTGAGAATAAAATTATGACAAAGTCAAAATCTTAGTATATATAGAAACACTGTTTCACTTAAGGTAACTTGTGCTAATAACTATAGTGGCTGCATGTAGGTCTGTAATCTGTTATAGCATTGCATTCCTGTTATAGCAGGTATGGCAGTGCTCTTGGAAGATGTTACACGTTAATACAGGAGGCAATTTTCTTGCAACTCCAGGTTGAGGTTCTAAAATTGTTCTAGGGAAAAATGTTGAGTAGCTATTGCGAGACACAAAATGATGAAACAATAAAACAACGTGACACAAAAAAAGGCTGATAATATTGAAGACTGTTAGACAGAAATGTAGTAAAAGAATAAAAAACAAAGCAGGCAAGCAAGAAAAACATACAGGCTGTCAGCAGCTGACAGACAGACAGATTGACTGGCAGAACAAGTTTTCAAAAACAAGCAAACGTTACGTTAAGGAACTTAATTAAGAAATCATAAATCACAGGCCAAAGAAGCTAACGATGGACATGAAAATTCCTCTTTATTTCATATGTACCTTCGTGTGATGTCATGGACGACTGGACGAATTTCTGCAGGAATTCCATCAAATGATTTCCCAAAATTCACATGTTCGGTTTTCGATCGATAAACCGCTGGATGGGCCATTGCAACCCAGTTATAATCACTCTGATCGCATCAGATAAAAGAAGAAATGAGTGATGCTTTTCAAATAAAAGGACTACGTCTCACAGTTTGGACAAGAAATACACAAACGAACACAAACAAATATGGCGGCGACAAGTCAAAGGAGAGAGACTGGGCATCAAAACCTCTGTACCACAGGCATCCCAGGATAGGCCAAGCGCCAACCTCGTCTCCAACCGACCATAAACATGATCTTTAAAAAAATTTGGTGACATGAACTTAAACGCGTCTAGAAAGGATAAATATGTTTTGCTATTGTTTGGCTGACCTCTTTCAAGAAGGGGGCTTCCCAGAGTTGCTCTCTCTCGCTCGTACTACTTCGCGGGGAAGGCTCTGGTGGCAGCCATTCTAGTCTAGTCGTCACCAGAGGGGGTTCACGTGCACCCCCCGAAACATTTATGGGGACATATATTTTTAGAACCCTTAGGGTGTCTAGACTCTGGTTTGAGGCGTCCCCAGCCCGAAAAAGTGTCCCACGGCCACTTTTTGGTGGGCCGCTTTTTGTTTTTTAACTATATTCTTTTGTTCTGTAATGAGATTCAATTAGCCAATTTTATTGATTGTAGCAATGTACAAAAAAGCTCTTTAGATTCTAAAACTATACTTTTACGATCTTGGGAATACTCTGATCGCATGTAGACTAGTTAAATTGCTGTCTCAGCCTTTTCCCGTCACATACGCATATCGTTTTGGTATTTCCAGAAACATATAACTAAGTTATATGTTTCTGGTATTTCCTAATACAATACAAAGGCTGATACAATACAACTACAGAGTCTTAGAAAATATCTATCAGTAAGGAACATAACATGTATAAAACGGGCATGGTACATATGTGTTCAGTCTTTTAATGACACTATACTAGCATAAGTGGTAAGACTGGAATGCTTTTCTGAACAGTGCTACAGTCTATGAAATTGCCTCATTGAATCTCATAAAGAATATAATCATTAAATAACAAAAGAATATAATTAAAAAACAAAAATCGGCCCAAGAAGTTGTCGTGGGACACTTTTTGGGCCGTGGGGCATCTAAAACCAGTTTCTTGATATCCTAAGGGTTCCAAAAAAGTATGTTTCGTTACTAGTTCCGGGGGGTGCACGTGAACCCCCTCTGGCGTCTAGACTATTCTGATTTGGTCTTTGCAGATTGTCTGAAACTGCGCGCACGCTAAAATAAAACCAGCTTTATCTCGCTTTGTATCTGGCTAAATAACACCAAACTCCGGCGCCTTTTCAACCTTGTTTCGTCTACGTAACTTGAGTTTCTTTGCGTCGCGGCTACAAAAATTGTCGCGCGCAACAAAGTTTCTCGCCTTTTATTATTATTACTATAATTGCGAGCGAGCGTTAGCGAGCGAGCATACTAATCTTGACAAGTCCTAACACGCGAAGAGCATTCTGGGATAGCCGCAAGATGATATCCGTGCAGCGTTGAGATTTTTCGTCTGGATGACTGGAACAATGGGATAATCGATATCCAATCGATTTCAGCTGGGGGTCACATTTTCAAGATGGCGGCTGCGGCGGCTACGCGATGGTAAACTCTGGTTCTTCGACTTAAAACTGTTCTCTCAAGTCCTGAGAGTGGACTTTTGTTTCTACGTAAGTTTGTCGTTTCTTTCACTTGCAATTTTAAACCTCCGTTATTATATATTATACCACTTGACCTTTTGTCCCGGAGTTTTTGCTGTGTTTCGACGATAGATTCCACGGCAACCAAAGCACATTTCGCTTTCTCTCCATAGGCATAGGGAGGGGGCGTAAGGGGGGGTCGAAAAACCGCAAAACCGCATCAAAAAAACGAAAAATCCGCAAAACCGCATCGAGGTTTACCGAAAAACCGCAACCGCAGCAAAATTATAAGAAAGGAATTCAAGAGAAAGCTATATAAACACCTTTAAGAACGTCCATCCAAAGGCTCAGACCCCGTCCACACTACACCGTCTTCAAACGAAAACGGATACTTTTTGCTCCGGATAAGGGTATCGTCCACACTACAATGCCGAAAACGATCGCCGAAAACGGCAAAAACAATACGAAAAGGATAAGTGTGGACGCAAATGTTTTTGAAAACGGAGCAAAAAGTAAAGGTGTAGTGTGGACGGGGTCTCAGGCTCAGATGAATAACTTGTTATTGTTAAGTGCTTGAAAATAAGAATAGGTCATAGGCCTATTTTGGTTAAGGTCTGAAAAGTACGTAAAAGTGTCATGATCTTCAAACACGAGCGCACTTCAGTGATCTCCGATTACTTAGAATTTATATAGATAATAGACACAAAAGGTTCACGACTATTCGACACTTTTCCCGTTTCCCGTTTAATCCAACGAGGCGCTTCTCCGGTCCTATCTTCATTCAAAACCTATTCTTGTTCCTGGCGTTCTCTCCACCTTCCCTTCTCCGTAACGAAAGGGAAACTGCATTTACTATTACCTTGTTGACTTTGTCGTTCTTCTTTCAGGGCCGTAGCAATTAGCCTCCAAAAACTGAGGGGGTAGTTTTTTAGGAAAAGTTGAAACTCTTTTGCGCGCCGTTGATATGCAGGGTGCAAAATCGGGAGTTTGGATTGTTTGGAAGAAAACTGGAGGGAGGGGGGGGGGGGGGGGTCACGGGGCCCCCCGGCCCCTAAGAGCGCACGGCCCTGTCCGGGATTTCTGTCAGCTCCTTTGTCGCCATGTTGTACCGAGCCCGAAACCGTCTTGTTTTGAACCGCAAAACCGCAGGTCCGAAGAGAAAATACCGGAAAACCGCACCAAATTCAAGGCAAATCCGCGAACCGCAATGTTTTGAAAAACCGCAATACCGCACAGAAAAAAGGAAAAAACCGAAAAACCGCACCATATTTTAGGCAAAACCGCATCACCGCAATCCCTTACGCCCCCCTCGCATAGGACTGACCTTCCCTTTTCATAATGAATGCCAAGCAAGACAAGCATATTATGCGGGAAGGTTGTGATTACAATAGATAGTATACAAGCAGCGACAAGCAGACAACAGTTATCGAACCTAGATATAGCTGATTCCTGATACAATCATTGAAACAGAATTGACATACTGGATTATTTCAAATTAATATAACAACACGATCAACATCTAAACATCCTAAGGCTTTAAATAATTTTGAGATCTGTGCAAGAAACTCCATACAATGGTTGTGACAATTGTACTAAACAGTCTATTGCATTTGCACTCTCATATTCAGTCACCTCATGAAGCTGCATTACATAGACAATATTATGCCATGTGGAGATCTTTGAGTGATAAAATTTATAAATTTTGAGCACAAGATGATCATATTTTTTAGCTACCAGTGACAAAAGAAATCATTTGCCTTGGATATTGCTCTTCTGATGATTTCTACAGAGGAGGCACATTCTCTATTGCCGCGAGCACTTCACTTTCTATTAGAAACGTCTAGTTATAGTTTAATTATTTATAGACACGGCTTGAAAAGCAGCCTAGCTGAATTGTATTACCGTGTATAAATAAAGTTAAATTATTATCATTATTATATTATTTGAGAGCGCGCGCGCAGCAGACAAAGAGCGGGGCGTGTAACGCAACCAATCTCGTACCATAAAACATATAACTTATATGTTTCTGCTCGTACCCAGAGCCCGCCAAAAGATGACGGGCTCTGGGTACGAGGTTGGTAACGCAACGTGTATTGCATGGTTACACATGCAAGGCGCGGTGTAATTTCGCGAATAATATTAAAACATCATACTCGTAAACGCTATATTGGCATACACGCAAGTAAAAGCAAATGTGAACCAAGATGGCAAGTTCTACATTTGCAACTTTATGCTCCCCGCGACGTGTGTTAGTAGTTGTTGGGATACTGCTGCTGATCACAGTGCTTCGTGTTTTTCTGAGCAAACTTTCCCAAAGACGGGAAATGTTTTTAATACGGAACAGAAATGAAATCAGCCTTCTTACGTACAATATCTGGTGCAAATCTACAAAGTTGCGAGAAAGAATGGTTGCTCTCGGCCAAATTGTAGAACAACTGAGACCAGATATCATAAGTTTTCAAGAAGCAACGGAGGAGAATCTCCTCATTTTGAAAACACAGTCATGGTTTTCTCGATATAATATGGTTCCCCAAGACAACATCAGAGAATCTGGGAAACACTTTGTTATAATTCTAAGTGTTTTTCCTGTTGATAACTGGTGGGAACACATATATACTTCAGGATCAGAAGACACCACTTCGAACCGCAAAATGCTTGTGGCGGACGTTCTCAGTGAAGTTGTACCAACTCTTGAAGAGTACGATTTTACAATTGTAAGCACGCATTTAGCTTATGGTCTCAAAGGGACAGAAGCGCGCGAGAAACAGCTAAAGGAAGCATTATATAAACTGTCTCACCATGAAAATGTTTGCATTATGGGCGACCTGAATATCGAAGATAAAGTTGATGGGCAAGTTAGTTTACCTAGCCCCTGGTTTGACGCGTGGCTGTCCGTACCAGGAAACACGGACGAAAATGGATTAACTTTTGACAAGAGCAAGTCTCCATTTAATCCAGTAAGCAAGAATCCCCATCAGGCAAGACTCGACCGAGTGTTGTGTAAGCTTCGGGATTTGAAAGTGAAAGAAATGAAGGTTGTGGGGGACAAGGTGACAAGGTCTGGTGTGTGGCCTAGTGATCACTTTGGTTTGTTTACTGTGCTTGAGCTATTGATGGAAAGTAGGATTCAAGACACCTCCAAAAACAAGGAAGAGTTGTATTTTAAAAGGCCTGCTGGTTGGAAAAAGTTAATACGTGGTGGTCGGTAATTCTTAAAGGAAATCACGACAGGACATCGTGCAATTGCTGGAAAAGAACCTGAAACTATACGTTTATTGTTATGAAATACAATAAAATTTACTTTGTTTTAACTCAAACAAACAGCTAATTTCTTCGAGTATAACTGACTTACTTACACAACACATTTAAGTCTTTTTAGAACCGGGTATGGCTTAGAAGAATAAAAGGCCTGGATATGCCCCCTGATGTTCATTCAGCTCAATTATTCATCTCCTTATCAGTCCATTTCACAATAGAGTACCACATGTCACCAGTGGCTGAAGCTCGGGGGATGGCTTAGCATGATATATGTGTCACCGCTGCGACCACAGTCCTTTCTAATAAACAATTTTCTAAGAAAAGATACCCTGTTCTATGATTCTATATGATTCTATTGAGATTCTATTGAGACCCAATTCTAAATAGAAACAAGAAGCATAGGAGGCATGCGGATGGGATCAGGGAAAGGCCGTATTCCGGCAGTAGACCACATTGAGTAGCCTGGAGAAGAAGGTAAAGCTTCTGATCACGTGACTGAAGAAGGCATTTAAAATATGATCCACCCCTAAAAAAGGCTGGCTTAATACACTATGTTTTGCTGTGGCCAGGGCCTGCTTGGGCCCTGCTGTCTATTTTTCACCTTATATTCTGATAAGTCCATAACAAAATGCACAATGTTATGTTTGTGAATCATCAGGTGAAACATTCTTCATAAAAAGTTCTAATGTGTCACCATCAACAAGTTTTCTATCCACACTTTCACCTTTCTTTGCTAGTATGTCTTCAATATTCCTGAAATAGAGTGAAAAATATACCATCAGAGTGGAAACCAGATGAGTGTTGTGAGTAATTCGCATTCACATGCATTTACTCCAATACTTTAGTTTTGCAGAATTGGTGTATTATTTGTATTTGGTTTAAACCACAGTCATGATGTGCAGTCATTTTTGCTGGACTTTCCGGTACAGCATGTTTTACAGGCTGTTACATGCGTACTTGAAATTCAAGCAAAATAGAGCTCTAGCACATTAATAGCACAAAAACATCCCAGAAAACAAGAAATCAGAATTTCGAATTTTAGGCGAGGAAAACCCACATTATGCAAGGATGTTGGCAGGTCTACTTGTGTTGTATCTTTTTGTTTAACTCACACTATGACATCATGTGTTCATCTATTAGGGGTTGTTTACACACAAACACAAGTGCAGGATGCAAGCCCAACACACAAGTGGAAATCATTGTGATGCAAGTGCATAGAGCAGATTTCGTATCAGATATCGAAAAGTTCCACAACACAGTGTGGCTGACTGTCACCATTGTGGCACAGAACCTGACTTGCTGTAGATACGGAATGAAATTGTGTAGTTGCAACACGGTCAGGGTTGCGGCATGGAACAACATTCCGCCTGGATTTAGGGGGCCCAGCCCCCCTCCCCCCTTTTTCGATAGATTTCCCCATACATGTATTTGCAAGAGCAAGGTTTCAACTTTGGCCTCCATTTTTTTTACTTTGGGTCCCGCTTTTTTGAGATCCTGGAACGCCCCTGGTGGCACTTTCCACAGTCATACGAAATCTGGAGCATCTCAAATCTGTCTCAATTTTCTTGCCCTTGCATTATGTAGTTTAAACCACATAATGTATGAATTTGATATCCTTATGCTTGTGTCCGCCCTTGCATTCATGTGTTGCTGACACAAGCTTATTTGTTTTCTCCTTACGTTTTGTCATCAGAGAACCATCCCATGTTGTCTGCTATTAGATGGTTATTATCGCAACCAGGACATTTGACGATCACAACTCCCTTGCTGTACGCCAGTTTACTGATCGTCTTCACCGATCGTGTTTCGCACACCCTACACGTGAACACCAAGTGAAACTTCTCAGCTTCAATTTTTCCCAGAGCTTGCGATTGGTTTAATTTATCGGAAGAATTTTCACAAAAATATCTTCGATGCGTCCTTGTAAGTAACGTAGAACGAAAAGGGTTCATTCTTTTGTGCATTATTGCCATATTTTGAGCGATTAATTGTGTTGTTCTGGGTTTTCCTGCAAATGTTCTCGCTGCACTGCAAATGACTCTTGCACTTGAAGCCGCCATGTTGGATTTCACCACATCACCACAGGATCCCCAAATTGAAACCTTTCGCTGTAGGTGGGCTTCCTGTGTAACCGCCTCCGCCATCAAAATGGCGGCAGGCTTCCGTTACGCAAGAAGAAGAATATTTTGTCATATTTCTTTAATGAACGGGAAGTACAGAAATATGGGGCTTTCCCTTGATAATTCAGTTGACAGTGTTGCATCCATGGCGGTCAACAAGCGCTTCTTGTCTTTGGTAAGCTTTCTTTTGTCGATGGTCGGGCAAAATGCTACTAATTAAGTATTTTGTGTACAACTTACCCGGCGTGTTTCAATCGATAATCGATATTAATCGATATCAATCGATAAAATTAGCAAATCATATCGGAAATTGATAGAAATCGACAAGGGAAATCTTTGTGAGTAATCGATATATCGATTTTGCGATCAAGGCTATCGATTTTATCGATTATATCGATTTCATCAATAAATATCAATTTTCCATTTTCAAGGAAACCTGCTATCAAAATACATTTTATTAACAAAATAATTGAGCAATCAAGAACTCACTTTTACACATTAGTTCTGTTGTAACAATTATGCTGCACTAGCACGAATTTAAATAGATATTTATTCAATTAATACCACGCAACACATATCAATTA